>CATIWQ010504838.1:0-51125 GCA_949673415.1 Euphorbia schlechtendalii
TATATATATATATATATATATATATATATATATATATATATATATATATATATATATATATATATATAATAACATTCGTTTCTATAGTCAAATGATAAAGTTAAATAACATTCATTTTCTTGAACTCATCCAAACACATGCTATCATCAAAGGTCACATTCCTTTCCTTACCTTTCTCTTTTTTTATTCTCATTTTCCTTTCCTCATGTGAACCAAACACACCCTTAATGTATTGCATAATCATTAGAGTTGGGCTACAAGTGCCTTTAGCTAGGAACCATCTTTGAAGGGGCCTAATTTGTGTTATTTCGATGGACTGATCCATTTGATTTATTTCAATTCTATTTCAATCAATTGGATCGGAGTCCGTAATGATACTCAATTTTACTTTCAAAGCATTATGTAAAATTTTAATACTATATTATTTCATAAAGAGAAACAATCTCTTATTTAGCTAAAGTAATGAAAAAAAGAAAATGGATTGAAAAAGAGGTGAAACCTATATGTGATAAAACCTCTAGCATGAGACAATCCATACTACATCAAAAGCGAAGAACCAAAGTGGCAAAAAAAGATTCTCTGACTTTGGGATTCTAACTTTGGGATTCTAAAGTCTGAGTGAAGTTGATGGATTTGAGCCATCCTTTTGTGCTTTTTCCAATTAAAGTAACTGAAAAAAATCAGAGCCGTCCATTTCAAAATGGACGGCGTTGATTTCAACTTCACTCTGATTTTGGAATCCTAACAGAGAAATTCAATCTATCATTTTCAAATTCTCCATTTGCTATCCAAATAGCAAAGCATCCATGCCTCTTGACCCTATTATCGAAGTTGTGATCGCTAACTATGAAATTACCGATTACATCTCCTTCGTCGCCGTCGATGATGACTCTGTCCAACACCCCAAGGTCTTCTTTGCACTTCTTTCTTTTCATTTATCCTCAAATTTTTTTTTATTTATCTTCTCTAATTTCATTGTCTTTTATATTTAGCACGATGATGAGCTTATTATAGAGGATGTTAAGGATGTTGAGGATGAACACGATGAAACCACAATGCATGTTTTTGTAGTTTACCCTTGCAAATTTAGCCATAAACACTAAAGGAGATTAAGTTTGAGGTTAGTGCGATGATTAGAACGATTTGAATATGTTAAAACCGTATTAAGTAATTGTAATTTGACCTTGATATGGATTTGTTAGAAAGATTACCCTTAACCATATGGTATAACTTCGGTCAATTGAGACTCAACTCGGTTAACCAGTATGTTTGGAATTTTTCTCAACATCATACCCATCCACCTAGACCAACTTAGATTACTTAGTATCAAAAGAAAATATTCTTAAAATATATTCCGCAATTAAAATAAGTCATTCACCCCCCCCCTCTGATTAAGATCGTTGTAGCCAACGGGGATCAATAATTTTTATCGATTATATTGATTGTAATATATGTAATATTAATAATTATTATTATTAAACGATAAACTTGAATAACATTTGTTTTCATCAACTCATCCAAACACATCTTATCATCAAAGGGAATTGATAAGTGTATAATTACACTTATTATCTTGATATTTTTACTCGTAAAATAATGTGGTTTAGAGTCATTTTATACTTCATATAAAAGATTTCACATGGTATGTAGTTGTTTTCTATGCAAGTGTAGAAACTAGGTGAATCTTGGGAGTGAAATGATCAAATATGGAATTCTATGCAAAAAGAGTGAAAAAGGTGCAAAAAGATGCGTGGAATGCAAGGAATTGGCTTAGGATCGAAGTTGTCAAAGATCGGTAAAGTTGCAAAGAATAATCATGAAGAAAAGCATAAGTCACAACCATGTCATAATCGTGATTCCTACTCGCTATTGGCCAAATCAAGCTCGAGACTATCTATGCGATCGTGACTTATCATTCTTCACAAACAGTCAGTTACCAACTTACATTCATGATCATGCCATGTATGTCACACTCGTGAATCGTGACAGGTTTGATATACTCCTCTCAACTTCCAACAATCGGATAAGAACGATCAATCGCCATCAACTGTCAGGCGAAGAGACACCTTTTGGAGACAATGTAACCATGAAAAGGTTCCTATTCATTGAAGATAAGGATGAAATCTTGCATCCAATCACATTGAAGATGATGCAACCCTTCACCAATGGACATGACTGTTCGTTTGGATAAATGCAACCTTTCACACTCTATAAATAGAGGTTTAAATCAACCATTTCGAGAGGACGTGGCGTCGGCAACTCCAGATGGTGTGAGATGATACATGATAGATAGAGAGTGAAAGTTATATAGATTTCACTAAGTTCAAAGTGTTAGAGAGAAAAATGTATAAGTGATTCGATTCTTATTTCAATCTCTAGATTTCTCCATAAATTTGAGTGATTGTTGTATTAGTGTAATTGCAAAGCACTTATCAATAAAATTTTATGTTCTTCAACATTCATTTATTCAATATTCACAAGGAATAGCATCCTAACGTAGGTTCTGTACGAGTCGAGACCGAATTCAAAGTAAATGTAGGAATTGCGGGAATTGACGACTCCCATTAAAGAGTGGATATGGTTTTATCAACTTTAGCTTTCACTTGCATACCTTACAACTTTACTTTGTTTTCCACTTATACTTTCTAATTCGAAGTTTATGATATGTCTATGTGTTGTTCCCCACTTTTCTACTGATAAGTTTAATAACTTGTTTGCAAGATTTGGCTACACTAGTTTCGAAAGGCTTATCCTCAATAATAGTGCCAAAAACTTGCTCGTGTAAAATACAAGTGTTGTCAGTACCTCTTATCAAATAGAAAAATGATGATAACTGCAAGTATACAGTTGTGATGTAGTTTTAAAAGATATCGATCCCACAAGGAAGGACTAGTTCTAAAGATCAAATAGGGAAGTAGAATAAAAAGAAAAGAAAAGAAAATAATGTATAGTTTAGGAAAGGAGGATTGGAATGATGGATTAATAGACAAATATATGAAAGATTAGAAAAGATAAAAAGTATATAGATATTCCTTATGAATAAGTATAGCAAAGAAAATATGCAAAATCATCGAAGTTATTATATTCGCTAGATTAATTTAATAGACTCGGTTCTAGACACTCAGATATTCAATTATTCACCGCAGAGCAACACATGAAATGACTTTTCTAAATCTAGTGCAAACGAATTAAGACAATTATATAAACCTGGACAACATCAATACTATGCTTAGTACAGGTCGTTCTCACATAACCATATTTAGCAAGTTACCATTCCAAAAATGTTGGCTCACTAAACAGCGTTATAATCACAGATCCAATGATTATACACAATCTTGTTAACCCCGAAACTACTCTTAAAGTTAACTCGAAAGCATATAACTTGATTAATATAAAAGACTCAACACGAAATACACATTATGACACATAGACATATCATAAACTTCGAAATAGAAAGTATAAGTAGAAAACAAAGTAAAGATGTAAGGTTTGCAAGTGAAAGCTAAAGTTGATCAAACCGTATCCACTCTTTAATGGGAGTCATCAGTTCCCGCAATGCCTACATCTACTTTGAATTCGGTCTCGACTCGTACAGAACCTTCGCTAGGATGCTATTCTTTGTGAATATCGAGCAAACAAATGTTGAAGAATGAAGGCTTTTATTGATAAGTGCTTTGCAATTACACTTATACAACAAACACTTGAATATATAGAGAAATCTAGTGATAGAATAAGGATTCGAATCACTTATACATTTTCTCGCTAACACTTATGAACATAGCGAAATCTAGACATTTTTTTCATTCTCTATCTATGCATACACATGCACTATAACACACACATAATCACTCACAATCCATACCATGAAATTGGTGAGGTTTGAAGCCCTATTTATAGAGTTTGAAGGGTTGCGTCTATCCAAATGAAGAGTTATGTCCATTGGTGAAAGATTGCATCTCTTCATTGTGATTAGTTGAGAATCTTTGATTTAATCCACAATGGATAGGCACCTTTTCATGATTTTTTGACTTATGATAAGTGTCTTTTCGTTGGTAGTTGATGGCGGTTGATCGTGCTTATCTAGCGGTGGTAGTTAGAAGATAATACCAGAAAACCGTCCAAGTCACGACCGCGATATACATGTCATGACTGTGAATCTTTGATTGTCAGACTTCTATTTTTGAAGTATGCAAATCGTGACGAATGATGATCTCGACCGTGAATTGAGTTTTTCTTCAAAGTTCTTCTTGCAACTTCACCGATCTTTGACAGCTTCAATCCTAAGCCAAATCTTTGAGTTCCACGCATCTTTTTGCACCTTTTTCACTCTTTTTTCATAAAATTTCACTTTAGATCATTTTACTCCCAAGATTTATCTAGTATCTGCATTTGCATCAAAAATAACTACATACCACGTGAAATCTTTTATATGACGTATAAAAATGACTTAAACTATAGTGTTTAGTGTATAAAATTAATATGATATTAAGTGTAATTATACACTTATCATGTGTCATAACTAGTATTTCATCTTGCGTCACTTATATTAATGAAGTTGTATGCTTTCAAGTTGACTTTAAGAGTAGTTTCGGGGTTAACAAGATTGTGTATAATCACTGGATCTGTGATTATAACGCTGTTTAGTGAGCCAACATTTTTGGAGTGGTAACTTGCTAAATATGACTATGTGAGAGCGATCCGTACTAAGCATAATATTATTGTTATCCTGGTTTTTATAAGTGTTATAATTCGTTTATCCTAGATTTAGAAAAGTCATTTCATGTGTTTCTCTGCGGTGAATTATAGGATATTTGGGCGTCTAGAACCGAGTTTGTTAAAGTTATCTAGTGCATAAAACATTCTTGATTATTTTGCATATTTGACTCCACTATACTTTTTCCTAGGGAATATCTATATGCTTTGCATCTTCTCTAATCTGTTCATGCATTTATCCATTCATCAGTCTACCATTCAAAACCTTCAACTTATTTTATTTTCTTTTGTTTCGTAACTCTAGTTGATCCTTAGAGCTGAATTCCTTCCTTGTAGGATCGATATCTTTTAAAACTACATCGCAACTGTATACTTGAAGTTATCATCATTTTCCTATTTGATAAGTGGTACTGATAACACTATTCATATTTAGAACTTTTATATTATTAGTAGAAAAGTGGCGAACAGGAATTACATTCTTTTCCTTACCTTTCCCTTTGTTGATTTCCTTTTTCCTTTCCTTATGTGAACCAAACACGCCCTCAATGTATTTCATAGTTGTTAGAGGGTTGGGATACAAGTGCCTTTGGTTAGGACCCATGTTTGAAAGGGGTCGATTTGTGTTATTTTGATGGACTGATCCACTTGATTTATTTCACTTCTATTTTTAATCTATTGGACCAGAGTCCGTAATGATACTCAATTTTACTTTCAAAGCTACCAATATGTAAAACTTTAATAATATTGTATAGCTAAAATAATGAAAAAAGAAAATGGGTTGAAAAAGAGATGAAGCATATATGTGATAAAATCTCCAGCATGAGAAAGCCCATATTATAACAAAAGCAGCAAAGCAAGATTCTCCTATTTAGGCGTTACAAAGTTTGAGTGAAGTTGATGGATGTGGGTTATCCATTTTGAAATGGATGGCTTTGATTTTTTTCAATTAATTAAATAATTTTTGAAAATTTGAGCCATCCATTTCAAAATGGACTACCTTGATTTCAACTTCACTCTATCTTTGGAATCCCAGTAGAGAATCTCAATCCTTCAATTTAAATTTCTCCATTTGTAACCCAAATATCAAAGCATACATGTCTCTTGGTCCCATTGTAAAAGTTGAGATAGTCAACCATGAAATCACCGATTAAATCCCCTTCGCCACCACTGATGATGAATTTTTCCAACACCCCAAGATCTTCTTTTCTCTTCTTTCTTTTCGTCTATCCTCGAATTTTATATTTATCTATTATGATTTCCTTATCTTTTATGTTTAACACAATGATGAGCCTACTATAAAAGATGTTAAGGATGTTTAGGATGAAGATCATGAAACTATAGAAGGCCATGATGTTCATGAAGGAAAAGATCATCTTTGAACTAGAAAATAGCAGGTGGAGAAGGTAATATGGTAGTGGATATAGAGCAAAAGGATTTTGATTCTAAAATGAAAAAGAGGAGCGATGATGAAAGAGAGAAAGAAAGTCATGTGGATTGAGAAAGAAGTAGGGATATCAATAGGGTAGGGAATACTCGAAAATCGTAAAATCCAAGTTGTTAGGTCTGTTGGTTAATCAAGATAGTAATTCAACATGCAAATGTTGTAAGGTAGAATTTCAAAACTTAAAATTAACTTAAGGATCTCCTAAGCATGCCATGATTGATATAATCTAGGTTAAAACATTCCATAGATGCTCATAGTTTTATAAAGCTTATAAAAGAAACCTAGCATCTAAGTTTAGAGCATTACCAGTTGATGCGTGCTTTCTCTCTTTTGGTGACTGTGTTCCTTAGAGCAATTTGGTAGAACTTTGTTAGCACGAGCTTCCAAACTAGGAGAGCCTCTACGATTGATCCACATTGATCATCACCGACCAAAACCTCATTGAGGAAGAACCCGTTAGTAAACAGCAGCTGCTAGACCGCTCAAAAACCAACCCGAAAATAAATCAAGAAGGCTCACTTTAGAAAGAGCCTTCAAAAGAATTCTTTGATTGTTTGGAGATACTCATGAAGGATCTCGCAAAACAAAAGAAGAAGAAGAAGTCAAATTTAGAGAGAAAATCTAAGATGAAGCTATTTTCTAGTGTGAATAAAGAGAGGAGTTGTAGGCCTATATATGTGGAAAAGGGGAGGGGTTAGACTCCCCCTAAATAACTAGATGGGATGGGAATGATCCCATTTAATCAGGTTAGCCACGCGGCTCAAGGTGACTAGCTGGCTAACCCGCATGGGTTGCAAGGCAATCCTTTGCAAGCTTGCCTTGCTTTACTGCAATCATGGGCTTATCGTGTGCTCTAGAGGCTCGCGAGCTTTTCAGCCCCTAGGGTGGCCGCGTAGGCCCCACTTCGAACAACCCATGTTCGCTTGGGGCCCACTCGTAATAGGATAAATTCCCTTACTCCGCTTTGTGTACTTTTCCCTATCTCCTCTTTATTCCTTTTAATTATTAATTCGGTTTAACCAAATAATAATTCTTCTAACAAATTCGACAATTAGTATTTTCGGCATAGACCCAGTCTATAGGTTCTTTACTTAGTCTGATAAAGACTTAAAGTATGTGACCTCATAGGATCCCAAAGTATTGAGCCGCTAGAGGTTAACCTAAACTTGGCTTCCCATCTGGGAATCTTTAGGCTCAATGTTTTAGATCTATATGGAACTTAATAACTCTATATGATCAAATGAGCTTTCTAGCAAAGGCATATGATCCCACTATACATGGAACATCACGTGCTTGTGACTTGATACGGTTTTGCAGTGTAACCAATACAATACACTCTTTCCATCAGGTTAGGTACCATCCAGCTTATTAAGCTCGGATTAAGTGTCAGCTCATGTAATAGTCGTAGTTATCTTGGAATTATACTTGTTCATAAAGAACACCACTCAGCCATTATATATCAAGGTGTACTAGAAACTCATTTTATCAATCTTATACTCTGATTAGAGGTTTATGAGTGTGTCACTTCAATAAGGGGCCCTAAGGTACATATACCATTATATCACTATATCAGCTGACCCATCAACAGGAAGGTAAAAAATGGGGTTATTGAAAAGGAGAAGCCCAAAGGAATATGTTTTGTATGCGAAAGGCCCAGATAGTGGAAATGTGATTGTAAAGCTTTGATTTTTGAACAAGTGAAGAAGAAGCTAAGTGAGGCATCTACTTTAGGTATGTTCATGATAGAGAGTTTATCTACAGTTCCCTATGAGTCTACTTGGGTATTAGATACTGGTTGTGGTACTCATATTTGTACTTCTATGCAGGGATTGCGGAACAGTAAGAGGCTTGCAAAGAGGGAAATGGACCTAAGAGTTGGAAATGGAGCACAGGTTGCTTAAACAGCTGTAGGGACATATAGCCTTCATTTTCCTAATAGCCTAGTTTTTTTTTGAACAATTGCTATTATATTCCTGCTGTCACTAAGAATATTATATCTGTTGCGCATTTAGCAACAGAGGATTTGAAATTTTATTTTCTAATAATAAATGTCAAATTCAACATGATAATGTTCTTTATGCTTGTGGAATATCTGTGGATGGCATTTATAATATAGATACTTAAACTGAAATTCTAAATATGAACATTGTTAAGAAATCAAGATTGGATAAGAGAAATCCTCATACTTTTGGCATTGTCATCTAGGCCATATAAATGAGACTCGCTTAACTGAGTTACACAAATGTGGAGTCTTAGGCCCAATGGAATGGGAATCCTATGGTGCGTATGAACCTTGTTTAAAGGAGAAGATGACTAAGAAACCTTTCAATGGAAAAGGATAGCATGCCATTAGTACTTTGAAAATAATACATTCTGATGTATGTGGTTCAATGAGTGTTAAGACACATGAGGGTTTCATCTACTTCATAACCTTTATCGACGATTACTCACGATATGGTTATTTGTACCTTATGAGGCACAAGTCTGAGAGTTTTGAGATATTTAAAGAGTTCAAAACCGAAGTAGAGAAACAACTTGGGGACAAGTATCAAGACCCTTCGATCTGATCGAGGTGGTGAATACTTAATCCAAGAGTTTCAAGATTATCTAAAGGATAATGATATTTTTATCCTAGTGGACACCTCCTTATACACCCCAACACAATGGAGTGTCAGAAAGGAGGAATCGAACCCTACTCGATATGGTTCAATCTATGATGAGCTAAGCAAAACTTAGCAGATCCTATTGGGGTTATGCACTTGAGAGCACAATTTATATTCTAAATAAAGTTCCCTATAAATTAGTTGATCAAACTCCATACGAATTAGGGTATGGTAAAAAAACCCGCTCTTTCTCACCTGAGAGTTTAGGGATGTTTTGCTTACTTAAAGAGGACGAGTTCAAATAAGCTGGGTGCTAAATCTGACAGGTGTCTGTTTGTAAGTTATTCTAACGAGACTATAGGGTATACCTTCTTTGATCCCAAGGAACAAAAAGTCGTTATTTCCAGAAATACTCAATTCCTCGAGAAGGAGTAAATACTTGCAAAAGCTAGTGGGAGCAATATTGAGTTAGGCACTCACGAAGATAAAATAGACAATTAACTGATTATACCAACACCTATTACACAAGATAGTGTAAGCATGAAATAGCCTACTATAACACCAACATTGCATAGGTAAGGCCGGGTTCCAATCGCTCCTGAGCGATACGGAACTTCTCTTCCTTATGGAAGATGATGAGCCTAAGACTTACAAGGAGGCAATGGAAGGCTCAGAATTTGACAAATGGTTAGCAGCCATAAGGTCAGAGATAGAATCCATGTACAAAAATCAAGTCTAGAGCTTGGTTGATGCTCCAAGTGGGATTAAGCCCATAGGATGAAAGTGGGTTTTCAAGAAAAAAAATGACATGGACAGTAGCATAGTTACCTATAAAGAAAGGCTTGTTGCAAAAGGGTACAGTAAAAAAGAAGGTATTGACTATGATGAAACCTTTTCACCGGTGGCCATGCTAAAGTCTATCAGAATACTCATTATTAGCGTCACTCATTACGATTATGAGATTTGGCAGTGAAGGTTAATCAAGACATTAATTGAACATGCAATCATTGCAAGGCGGAATTTCAAAACTTAAAATTAACCTAGGATCTCCTAAGCATGCCATGATTGATATAATCTAGGTTAAAACATTCCACGGATACTTTTAGGTTTATAAAGCTTATAAAAGAAACCTAGCATCTAAGTTTTGAAATTTACCAGTTAATGCGTGCTTTCTTTTTCTTTGGTAGCGGTGTTCCCTTAGAGAAATTTGTTAGAACTTCGTTAGCACGAGCCTCCAAACTAGGATAGCCTCTACAATTGATCGACACAGATCTTCACCGACCAAATCTCATTGAGGAAGAACCTATTATTAAACAGCAGCTGCTAGACTGCTCAAAGAACATCACAAAATAAACTGAGAAACCTCACTTTAGAAAGAGCCTTCAAAAGAATTCTTCATTTTGTTTGGAGAAACTCATGGAGGATCTCGCATAATGAACGAAGAGAGAGAGATGTAGAACTCAGAGAGAAAAGCTAAGCTGAAGTGTAGAATAATGAGGAGCTTGAAAGCTATATATAGGGAAAAAGGGGGAGTGTTAAACTCCACCTCAAACACTAGGTGAGGTGGGAATATTCCCATCCCACCTTAGCGGGTTAGCCATGAGGGTCATAATGACCCGTGGGCCTCTTCCAAGGTAAGCCCATTAGGGCTTCAGCTCGTGCAAGCGTTTCCATGGGCAGTGCTTATAGCCCGCTAGCGGCCTGCAAGCTTACCCCAAGCGCTACCGGTTATCGAGCTTTTTAGCTCGTAGGGTAGCCGCGTAGGCTTAAAAATATCCCGCAGGGTAGTCGAACAGGCCCCACATCGAACAACCCATGTTCGTTTGGGGCTCACTCGCAAAGGTAAAAATTCCCTTGCTTCAATCTGTTTAATTTTTCCCTATTTTCTCTTCATTCTCTTTAATTATTAATGTGATCTAACCAATTAATAATTCTTCTAACAAATTTGATAACTAGAATATTTGACATGGTTCTTTACTTAGTCCATTAAAGACCTAAAGTGTGTGAACTCATAGGATCCCAAAGTATAGAGCCGTTAGAGGTTAACCCAAACTTAGCTTCCCATTCGAGAACCTTTAGGCTCAGTGTTCCAGACAAATATAGGATCCGATAGCTCTAAATGATCAAATGGGCTTTTGAGAAAAGGCGTATGAACCCCCGATACTTTGAAGGCCACGTGCTTGTTACTTGATCTTGTTCTGCAGTAGTAACCAATACAATACACTCCTTCCATCCAGTTAAGTACCATCCAGTTTATCGAGCTAGAATTAAGTGTTAGCTCATGTATTAGCCATAGTTATCCCGGAATTAGACTTGTTCACGAAGAACATTACTCGACCATTATGTATCAAGATTGACTAGAAACTCTTTTTACCAATCTTATACTCTGATCAGAGGTTTATGAGTGTGTCACTTCAACAAGGGGCCCTAAGGTACATATCCCATTATATCACTATATCAGGAGCGATGGATCCCATCTTGACTATTCAGCTTACCAATAAGTGATCATCACTATACCCGTAATCACCCGTATCATCCTGATTGCCAGGGTATGAATAAGTATGACCCAAAGTATCGCAACTCCTACACAAGGAAACCAATATCTCAGGTCTAAGGATACTTGTACTGCTACTACATTAAGATATGACACCAACACATGGATATAGTTATTTCTGAGTTTCTGTCTTATAGTGGTCTCCAATGTATTACCTGAATACATTCATGTGTTAACTCAAGGTACCACCTTCAGCTCATGAGATCGGCTACTTGGATATAATCCAAGGAGTAAGCCTACACATGCTACTCTATCTATTCCATTGAGTTCCAGTCTCAATGAGACTATGATTAGGGATAATTAGACTATTCATAATAACACGTATTTGTAGTTCTCACACCATATAGCTTCGACTATGTCCTCAGACTTTTACGCTATGAAGTAGTCATGGACTTTGTCTCATCAATGCACATATACATATTAAATACTATACATATATGATACCAGCAAGTTTTATAAATAAATAAAAAGCATTGATAAGCAACAAAAATACCTTAATTATTATTAATAATAATTCAAACTATTTGTACGTTATAGCTAATAAAGATATATCGCCCTAATTACCTCTAGGGCATACATCATGTCTAATAATCTCCCACTAATACTAGAGCCAATTGCCTATAGGGCATGCTGGTTATGTTTAACTTGAGTCAATGGCTTAGTTAGCCCATCCTCTAGATTCTGATCTGTTGGGATGTATTATAAATATATATCTTTCCTGGCTACTATCGCCTGAATGAGATGGTATTTTTTAAGTACATGTCTATTTTTCTAACAAGACCGTGGTTCCTTTGTTTGAGCAATAACCCCATTTTTATCACAATAGACCGCTATTGGATTTACAATGTTGGACACCATACCGAGATCACCAATAAATCCTTTAAGCCAAATAGCTTGATTAGCCGCTTCTGGAGCAGCTATGCACTCATATTTGTTGTTAAATTAGCAGTCGCATCCTATTTGAAACTTTTCCAAACAATTTCCCCTCTATTTAACATAAACTCATAACCTGACCAAGACTTATAATCATCCTTGTCAAACTGAAAACTCACGTCGGTGTATCTCTGCAAAGTGAGATCACCTTCTCCATATACTAAAAACATACCCTTATTCCTACATAAGTACTTAAGGATAGTTTTAATGGCCATCCAGTGCTTCTCACCTTGGTCAGATTGAAATTTACTCGTGACGCTCAACGCATGTGAGATGTCAATCCGAGTGCATACCATAGCATACATGATGGAACCTATCACTGAGGTATAGGGTATTTCATTCATGCACAGTCTCTCTTATTATATTCATGGACACTCAGATTTAGAAAGGTTAATCCTGTGAGACAATGGGAGGTAACTCTTTATTGACCGCTCAAGGTTAAATCTATCCAAAACTTTGTGTATTTACGTACTTTGCAAAAGACCTAGCATCCTTCTAGATCTCTCTCGGTAGATCTTTATACCGAGTATAAAAGCTGCTTCTCCAAGGTATTTCAAGGAGAACTTCTTTGACAACCATGACTTAACTGTCTGAAGAAAAGAAATATTGTTTCCTATCAGTAATATGTCATTGACAAATAATACAAAGGAAAGTGATCGCACTCCCACTAGCCTTCTTATACACAGGGCTCATTAGCTTTTGACACGAAACCAATTTCTCGGATTGTCACATCAAACCTAATATTCCAACTCCTCAATGCTTGCTTACGTCCATAAATGTAATCCTGCAACTTGCATACCTTTGAGCCATCCTTGGATGTAAAACCCTTCGGTTCTTCCATAAACACATCCCTGTCTAGATTCTCGTTATAAGGAATGTTGTCTTCACATCCATATGCCAAATCTCATAACCGTAATGAGCAGGGATGGTAAGGAGTGTCTTGATAGACTTCAGCATGGCCACTGATGTAAAGGCCTCATCATAGTCAATGCCTTCTTTTTTATTGTACCCTTTTGCAACCAGCCTTGCTTTATAGGTAACTATGTTACCATCCATATCAGTTTTCTTCTTGAAAATCGACTTGCATCTTGTGGGCCTAATCCCACTTGGAGCATCAATCAAGCACCAGACTTGATATTCGTATATGGAGTCCACCTCCAACCTCATGGTTGTAAGCCATTTATCAGATTCTAAGCATTCCATTACCTCCTTGTAAGTCCTGGGCTCATCATCATCCACAAGGGAGAGATGTTTATCATCAGAGATGAAAAACCCTTATCGCTCGGGAGCTAATGGAGCTTGGCTTGACCTACACAATGTCGGTGTTATAGTAGGTTATTCCATGCTTACACTATCTTGTGTAATAGGTTAGGTAAAATTAATTGATTATCTATTTGATCTTCATGAGTGCCTAACTCAAGATTACTCCCACTAGCTTTCGCAAGTATATGCTCCTTCTCGAGGAATTGAGCATTTATGGAAACAAGGATTTTTTATTCATTGGGATCAAAGAAGGCATACCCTATAGTCTCCTTAGGGTAATCTACAAACAGACACCTGTCAAACTTATCACCCAGCTTATCTGAACTCATCCTCTTTACGTAAGTAGGATATCCCCAAACTCTCAGGTGAGAAAGAGCGGGTTTCTTACCATACCATAATTCGTATGATGTTTGATCAACTGATTTAGAGGACACTCTATTTATAATATAAACTGCACTCTCAAGTGCATAACCCTAAAAGGATTTGTTGAGTTCTACTTGGCTCATCATGAACCAAACCATATCAAGTAGGGTTCAATTTCTCCTTTTTGACACTCCATTGTGTTGGGGTGTATAAGGAGGTATCCATTGAGATAAAATACCATTATCCCTGAGATAATCCTGAAACTCTTGGCTTAGGTATTCACCGCCTTGATCAGATTGAAGGGACTCGATAGTTTTCCCAAGCTGTTTCTCTACTTCAGTTTTGAACTCTTTGAATTTTTCCAAACTTTTAGACTTGTGCCTCAAAAGGTACAAATAACCATATCAAGAGTAATCGTCGATAAAGGTTATGAAGTAGACGAAACCTTCTTGTGTCTTAACACTCATTGGACTACATACATCAGAATGTAAAATTTCCAAAGTACTAGTGGCATGCTATCCCTTTTCTTTGAAAGGTTTCATAGTCATCTTTCCCTTTAAGCAAGGTTCGCACGCACCATAGGATGTCCATTCCATTAAGCCTAAGTCTCCACATTTGTGTAACTTAGTTAAGCGAGTCTCATTTATATGGCCTAGACGACATGCCATAAGTATGAGGATTCCTCATTTTCTAGAACATAAATGCCATCTACAGATATTCCACAAGCATAAAGAACATTATCACATTGAATTTGACATTTATTATTAGAAAATAAAATTTCAAATCCCTCTATTGCTAAAAGTGCAACAGAAATAATATTCTTAATGATAGCAGGAATAAAATAGCAATTGTTCAAAACTAAAACTAGGCCACTAAATGAAGGCTATTAGTCCCTATAGCTGTTGCAACAACCCCGTGCTCCATTTTCAAGTCTTAGTTCCATTTCCCTCTTTGCAAGCCTCCTATTGTTCTGCAATCCCTACACAGAAGTACATATATGAGTACCACAACTAGTATCTAATACCCAAGTAGAATCATAAGGAACTATAGAGAAACTCTCTAGTATGAACATACCTAAAGTAGATGCCTCACTTGGCTTCTTCTTCACTTGTTTAGAAATCTGAACCTTACAATCCTTCTTCCAGTGGCAGACATTTGCAGTTCCTTTCTTACTTTTCTTCTTCTTACTGATTTTCTTCTTGACACTCAGACCCTTTCCAAAATGGGACTCAGCCTTGGAAGGTTTGGTTTTCTCAACCAAAAGTAAAGCCTTTGGTTCCTTTCGAATCTTAGGCTCTACCATTTTCAGCATGTTGACCAACTTGGGCGTGTGACATCGAACTTGTTTATATAATAATTAGTCACAAATTGTGAATAAATATTAATTAATGAGGCAAGAATCAGATCCACACATAATTCGTGATCCATCACAAAACCCAGTTGTAAGCACGTGATTTTGTATCAGCTCATGAGTTCAATGATGACGGTTTTTAGGATTTTTATCCTCGAATCACACAATTTTCGATAATCTGAAGATCTCCGAATGTTCCTAGTTGGCAAGTTGCGTTAAAGACTTAATTTTTTTGGAAAATATAAAAATTTGAAGTTAATTAATTAATAAATCAATTTGAAAAAAATAATAAATTAAATAAAAAAATCGGACCAAAATGGGCTTGCTAACTCCTAGTGAGCGCTGGAATTTCCAACAGCTCGCTGGAAATTCCAGCACCTCGCTGGAGAGTTCAGCTAGCTCACTAGACTCTCTAGCGAGCTAGGCTTACGCCCGTCCTGAAATTCTATAAATTTGGGACTTTTTTTTATCTAAGGGGCTTGAAATTTCAGAGAGAAATTTGATTTTTAGAGGAAAAAACTACAAAATATTTTCTTTCAAATTCTCTTAGATAATTCGGATCCAAAATATGTTTGGATTCCAAACTCTTCATCTTCAAATCAAATTTCTTTCATCTATTTCTTCTCAAATTCTCAGATATTCCCAGGTCTAAAACAAATTTAAAACTCGAGTCTGATTATCTTTTGGACAAATAAACACTTATTTTCCATTCAAACCAAAATTAAATCAAAACGAAAGAGGAACACTCCTAGGGATCATACGGATAAGCCAAAGTGGATTCATGCCGAAAGGGTAAGCCTCTGAGTTCTTAGAACTATGGATTTCATGCTCATCGTCTGCTTCATCTTTATTTTATCTTATTTGTGGACCTAGAATTTTATTATTATTGTAAATGCTGTAATTTTCTTCTTTTCATCTGTAATTTCTTTATTAATGGAAATTCATATTAGAATACCCCCACGAAGGGAATAAAAAATATTCCCGGATAACAGTCCTCATCATTTTACCATGCGAGCAATTTCATTAATTAAAACGAGCAACCAATATGCTAATAAAACGAACCGTTTTATTTAAATAACAAACTTATTATCACGATCGATTTTTTTATATAGGCCATACGGGCCTCGCTAAATTCAAAGTCGAGCATATGTGTAATATGATTATATCACCTATGCTAACCTTTGTGGATGCAGGTAGATTAGGATTAGATGTATGATTAGGATTTTAATTTTCCTTCGGGTATCGCAATTTCATTTTTTGAGAAATGTAATTAATAGATTGGGCGGGGGGTTGCATCCCCCGGGGTTTTGTAATTTTTAATCGTTACTTTTCCGCATTTACTTTTCGCATTTATTTACTGCTTTGTGGATGGATTTATTGCTTTCAAATATACGTGAATCATGCATAATAACTCAAACGACCTAAGTGTGAATATGCATAATTAAGAAAATACGATTTTCTGTAGATGTAATATAATGTGATCCAATGAGAAATAAGCAACTTATCCCGAACCCGAATCTCTGTGTCTTAGTGGGCCGTCCCCCGGATGTTAAGCCTCATAGGACTTTAATTCCTAGAAAGAGCTAATCCAGGTGGCGACCCCACACTAAGAGATGGCAGATTCGGGTTTAATCGATCTAAAATGTTTTCGCCTTCTCAAACTAACTTTTTCCAGATCCACAACCCGATATGAATTTATTTTAAAACACCCTGGTGGACCACACCTATCATCTCAGCGCGCTCTCGGCCCACCGCTCCGTGTCACCCGCTCACAATGGCTACTCTGCTGGGGATTTTTTTCTAAAAAACTTATTTTTCAAAGGTTATAGATTTTGGATAAGTGCCGAAAATTATTGATCACATTATTCTGTTTTCTCTTAATTATGACATATTTATAAATTTTGCATTGCAATAGAAGGGATTAGCTCGTGAGTTTAAGGTACTCATATTACCGCGAAGCTTTCTCTTGTACTAATCTGCCTCCCTGAGAAAAGATAGTACTTGAGGGGGTGGAGCACTTGTTGCTATATTGCATGTACCTCCCTTGTTAGAACCTATTTGGGGAGAGGCTTGGAGTTTATTTTAGTGCAACAAGAACCTTCTAAATCAGAAACCCATTTATAAACCTCATGTAAATAAGCCATAGGCATTTTCCCTAGGGTGTAACCCGATAAACGACCATGCATTATATTTTTCTTGCAGGTGCGCTCCTTAGTATCTTCATAGTACTGAGATGATCCAAACTTAGGATAGAGACTAGCCAAAAAGCCTACACGCGGTAGTTATATGGTTAGAATTTTGGACGTTGCATGCTTTGTGCTACGTACTTATTATTGTACAAATGTCATGCTAACCATGAATTTTAGTGCAGACACTTGAATGCACACACTTATAATGATGTAAAATAGTATCTTCTCATCATCATGATGCCAAATCGGAGTCACATATATCGTGTCACCCCAGGACAACATAAAACCACTTAGGGATATCACATACCCCTTTCGGCGAGATGTCCACTTGACATCCGACAAACATACCTTTCTTTTATTGCGTGATGTCCACTTGACATCTGACACTTAACCTGCAAAGGGGCAATATCATTTCCACCACATTACCCATGAGATGTCTATTCGATATCTAACTCAAAGCCCACATGGGGTAATAATATATCCCACATGTTACCTATGAGAAGTCCACTCGACATCTAACTCATAGCCCTTCCGGGGTAATTATACACACCAAAAGCCCAAACAGGATAAATACATACACAAACCATTAAAGGATATCCCAGTTGATATCCTAACCTAAACCCACACGGGGCAAACTTATTTCAAAAATCTTACCTTACCAAATCTTCAAGGGTATACGCTTCATACCCGAATCATTCGCCCATACGAGGCTATAATTCACATATCACTACATACCCTTAAATAGTAATGACCACTTAGGAATTCGAAACTCCACCCTAATTGGGAAAAATAACCAAATCATTCATTAGATGGCTACATACGGTAGTTGTTTTCGTTTCATTAGGGTACGCCACACTACTTACCCGAAACAATTTTGACCTCCTCATTCCATGAGACCTAGTCATAGTACAAAATTTCAAAATATTAACCTATTACCACATGGTAACTTGGTCACCTCACTTACAAGACTCATATTATGATGTTACACAGACATTGTACAAATCTCAAATCCAACCCCCGATGTTGGATTTCATTTCCACATGTTTTCATTTTACCTAACTTGCTTGTTTCAAATAGATTGACATACATGTTATATCACATTATGGCATGTTAACCCCTTGTGAATGCAGCCATAACATTAAAAATCTCATGCATTTCCCGCATCATAAATTGTATCACGAATCTTACATGCACAATCTTATCCTCTGCTTGTGTATCTTAGCTTGGAAAAGGCCTACTCATCTCTTAGTCTGTGTTTATCCGATCGTGGCTAGTCTAGAGGGGATTCCATACACTGACTCAAGTGAGGACCCGAGTTCATACTCAGATTCAGTTCAACGCACATCTATCATGGACAATCCGCAAGAAGAAGGTGCAGGGGAGGATCACCCCATCCTTACGGGATAAAACTCTCAGCAAACACATTAGTCATCGGTGAGATCCAAGATTGCAGCTAACTTGAATACCTTTGCCAATAGCGAACAGCTAGCGATGCTCATTCGCCAGCATGCCGGGAGGGCCCAGAATGTAGTGTCCAGCTCGGAGGTCACACTTAACAAAGGCGGTCCAACTAGCTGGCCTGAAATAGGGGGACCTCCCACCTCACACATGGTGCCAACAACTTCTACTACCTTTTATCAGTTCGGGGTAGGACAAAGTTAGCTGAACAAGAACCAGGCTCAGATTGGGAAGCTAGGATATAACTTTGCCAATACTTCCCAATTCTTCCCGAGATAATTAGGGGCAGCCGACATTCGCACTAGGGCCTTTCTACCAAGGAATGATCCAACAACCTATTCCCAGTTGGAGTATGTCAGTTGTCTCACAATTCCAGGCACCTCAAATGCCCAATTTTACGGCATATCCCCAGGGGCAATATGGTTTCTATCCAAACACTAGGAACACCATCCTCCACAACCAGGCATGGAGGAATTATGGCAACAATTATTGGCCACTCACAGTGGCCACCTAATGAACACATACCCTGCACAGCCAATGATCAGGGATCAAGATAGCTTACCCCCAAACTTTGCAATGCTGCAGTTTGAAAAGTATATGGGATCTGGCGACCCGCGCGCTCACTTAACGCATTATCAGACCGTGATGAGGGTATTAAGGGTCAGTGAACGGATGGTGGCTAAGCTCTTTGTCATTACCTTAGGCCATCAAGTCAATGAATGGTACAGCAACCTTCCGCTGGACATAGCCACTAATTGGAATAGCCTTGCTCAGGCTATGATGGGGCATTATGGTTTCAACTCTCAGATGGAAACCACGATGCAACACCTGGAGGCTATAAGGCAAGAGTAGGGTGAGAGCTTCAAATCCTACTATGTGCATTGGATGGTAACACAGGTCAGGCTTCGGGCTCGCTTAATTCTACCAGAGATGATAACCAAACTTCTGGATGGTGCACTGCCATCATACAAGAACCAGTTTGGATCAGACATCTTCTCAAGCTATCAAGAAGTGTTTGATAAGGCAGATAAGATGGAGCATTTTGAATCCATGGATACATCTGGGGGACACTAGCACCGAAAGATGATGATGTAATAAATTAGTATTTAGCTACTTTGCCCATGAGGCCTTTTGACTTTTTGAATAAATTGAACTTTGTTTACTTGCTTGATATCCTATCAATGACATCACACATTCTCATAAGCATATATATAATGATATTAGCATATGTGACACATCATATCATGAAGTTAATTTGGGTATAAATGGATTCCTCACAATTACAATAAATTCAAATCATTTGACTCTTAAGAGAAAGTGAGAGACAAACACATGTACTTAGATGATGCGTGATAGCATTTGCTTCATCCTACAAAGATGAAAGATTGACGGATGGATCACCAAGCACGAAACATCCACCGACTACTAAATCAGTCAAACAAAGATCAAAATGATCAAAGCCAGAATAAGGCCAAAATGTTAACAAAGAAAATTGAAGCCCCCTAAAGGGTCAAACTACCGGCGCAATACTAAAGATAAAAAGGAGTCATATTGTTGAACACGTCAACAACTCCATCACACTGCTCGCCAACACTTATGAGGAGGAAACATCATTGAACGAAAACTGTTCACCATCGACAAATCAAGCTATCAAATCTAATCTCTGACATACCATCTATCACTGGAGAATAATTAAACTCAAAAGGAAATGTGTGATGATCAAGACCCATCATCACATACACCTCAAGCTAGCAAAGCGGTGCGAGCACTAACCAATCTATCAGAAACGTTGAACTAGGCAATAACTGAAGTCGTGGACAAGGACAGCAGCCGATCTACCTATTCAACCAAGTCTTACACAATTGCTATCACGCATGGGCGAAAGAAATAAATCAATAAAAAGCATTACCAACAAAAAAATAAAAAAATATATTAACTGTTAATTAACACTTGGTTAGTTGAGAAAAATTTAGGGCTTCTTTTCAAAATAGAAAAAGAATAGTCCGTTGAGTTGAAAACCCGAAAAGGGTGACTTAGACAAAACTTAGGACATCGAGATAACCACATTGGTTAGAAAACCTGAGAGGGCGAATCAATGGCAAGAGTTAAATCATTTGAAACATTTATACCCCTGTTAAGTTCATCAATGAATCATCATTTTTGCTGAATCTTTATGCATATGTTTATTTTGATTACTTGCATGCCAATGGTAGAATATCGCAAGTAAACATCCAAAAAATAAAAAAGGTAAAAATAAAGAAAAGAAGAATCTGTTGGATTGAAAACCTGAAAGGGTGGTCCAGACAAAAATTAAGATAAGGTTCGCTAAATTGAAAAACCGCAAAGGTGATTTATGCAAAAATTAGAACCAAAGAAATTTCAAGTTCATCATCTCCTCCTCGGAACGATATGTGGCATTATATACCTCCAACGCTTCAGGCAAATAGCTTCCAAGCAATCATCGCCTAAACAACCCAAGTTAAAACCAGATCCAAGCTCTGAACTCGAATCTGATACAACGAACCCATGGTCATCGCTTCAAGGATGTCATTGATGGAATCCCTAATGAGACAAATCCTACGGGCAACCATGCACAAGAGCAGGCTCTTTAATGAACGAAGCCCACGACACCTACAACAGATGAACATACATCATATGATTATACATGCATAAAATCATGCATACATTACATTTGCATCACGTCACTGGAATACCATCCCAATAAACAAGGAACTTCACCTCCACTTGAGGAGCATGCAAACACCAAGAAGGACGATGGCCCACTCAAACCGAACGTCAACATTGCAACATCGCAAAAGCCTCCTAAAATAACGAAGAAGTTTTCGGGACATCCCGAATTTCCATTAAACTTATCGTGTTTTAATTTTTGATTGAAGGGGTAAAAATTTTTGCTTCACATAAACTCAATCAAATAATTAAAACATTCATCATAAAATGTATTAACATTATCTTTTTCTCTGACTTGTCATAGGAAACGAGTCTACATCCAACTAAGGAAATTCAAAGTCGCCTTTGAAACAAATTGGGGCACCTATCTCCAATCATTCCAAGGGCCACACAATAATCGCAACCGAAGAAGCAAAAGACTATCGACTATAACATGGACGCCGTAGACAGAAATGATTGACCAGTCCACAAGGGGTATCAAACACCAAGGGATTCCGAAGAAAGAAACGGGCAATCCCATAAATATTCGGTACCAGAAAAGAAGGCCCACGCCATCACCAATAGGGGATAAAGATACCACCAGCCGCACCGGTCAAGTATATTCTCAATCCCTCCACTCATTTCATGTGATCATACTGGTTATACAACCAACAATTATCACACGAGGGGTAGCTATGAGCATAGGATTTTGTACCAGCTCACGCATTCAATGATGATGGCTTTTCGAGATTTTTATCCTCGAATCACACAATTCTCGATTATTTGAAGATCTCCAAATTGGAATGTGCCTCGTCGCCAAGTTGGGTTGAAAACTTAATTTTTTTGGAAAAAAATTAAAATTTGATGTAAGTTAATTAATTAATTAATTAATCAATATGAAAAAAATAATAAATTAAATAAATAAATAATCGAACTGAAATGGGCTCGCCGAACGGGCGAGCCCATGGCTTGCTGGCTCCCAGCGAGCACTAGAATTTCCAACAGCTCACTGGAAGTTCCAGCAATTCGCTGGAGAGTCTAGCGAGCTCGCTGGACTCTCCAGGGAGCTAGGCTTACACCTGTCCCGAATTTCTATAAATTCGGGACTTTTTTTGGATCAATGGGGGCTCGAAATTTCAGAGACAAATCTGATTTTTAGAGGAAAAAACTACAAAATATTTTCTTTCAAATTTTCTTAGAAAAATCAGATCCAAAACACGTTTAGATTCCAAAACTCTTCATCTTCAAATCAAATTTCTTTCATCTATTTCTTCTCAAATCCTCAGATATTCTCGGGTCTAAAATAAGTTTAGAATCCAAGTCCAATTATCTTTTGGATAAATAAACACTTATTTTCCATTCAAACCAAAACTAAATCAAAATGAACGAGGAACGCTCCCGAGGATCATACGAATACGCCGAAGTGGATTCATGTTGAAAGGGTAAGCCTCTGAGTTCCTAGAATTGCAGATTCCATGGTCATTGTCTGCTTCATCTTTATCTGATCTTATTTGTGGACCTAGAATTTTATTATTATTGTAATTGCTGTAATTTTCTTCTTTTCATGTGTAATTTCTTTATTAATGGAAATTCATATTAGAATACCCCCATGAAGGGAATAAACATATTCCCGGATAACAGTCCTTACCATTTTACCATTAGAGAAATTTGATTAATTAAAGTGACCAACCAATATGCTAATAAAATGAACCATTTTATTTAAATAACAAACTTATTATCGTGATCGATTTTTTTATATAGGCCACACCAGCCTCACTAAATTCAAATCGAGCATATGTGTAATATGATTATATCCCCTGTGCTAACCTTTGTGGATGCAGGTAGATTATGATTAGATGTATGTTTAGGGTTTTAATTTTCCTTTGGGTATCGCAATTTCATTTTTTGGGAAATGTAATTAATAGATTAGGAGGGCGGTTGCATCCACCGAGGTTTTATAATTTTTAATCGTTACTTTTCCGTATTTATTTACTGCTTTGTGGATGGATTTATTGCTTTCAAATACATGTGAATCATGCATAATAACTCAAAAACAACCTAAGTGTGAATATTCACAATTAAGAAAATAAGATTTTCTGTAGATGTAATATAATGTGATCCAATGAGAAATAAGCAACTTATCCCGAACCTGAATCTCTGTCTTAATAGGCTGTCCTTAAGACATTAAGCCTCACAGGACTTTAATTCCTAGAAAGAGTTAATCCAGGTAGCGACTCCACACTAATAGACGACGGATTCGAGTTTGACCGATCTAAAATGTTTTCACCTTCTCAAACTAACTTTTTCCGGATCTATGACTGGTACCAATTTATTTTAAAACACCCCGGTGGACCGCGCCTATCATCTCAACGCTCTCTCAGCCTATTGCTCCGTGTCGCCCGCTCACACCAGTCAAGTCATCTTCTCTATATAACCTAATAGTTTAAGAGTATGATGTGGTGCTGAAGTACCAGCCTGCATCTTCGTTTTGAATTAGATTTTAACATGTCAAATCTCTCAGATCATTCCTACTCTGAAAAGAGCTCACGAAGTTGGAGAATCATGATATCGAGGTCCATGCTCTCATGGTGTTTCTGAAACTCATAAATAATGGTTGTCAGCATTATACATGTCGCTGTTTCATGATCTTTTTTGTGCTTCTCCTACGCCTCATGTTCATTGGCATCAGTTTCAGTATCAGGCTCATCAAGGAGGGGCTCATCTAAAACATAAGCTACGCTTTCGAATAAGAGAACTATCCTCACCGCCCTGAACCAATCAGTAAAGTTTAAACCATTTAATTTGTTGTCAAGAATTGAGAGAAGGTTTATGTTCAGATTCATTGTTCAACCTAGATATAAGATAGCATTTGTTTAGACATTAGTATATATACATGCATTTAATATAAGGTCTTTAATTAAACACATAATTCCTACTATTTTCTCGACATTCAAATAGCCCCTTCTATTTAAATTCGTGAAATTTTGTCTAACAAATTTTCCTTACTAGGTAACATCCATAACCACTCAGCATGAGCCCCACTATCACAGATTAAGCCATAATAAGATAACCATTGTTGGAACCCGTGTATTTGCATCTCTTGCAATTATTAATCCATTTGAGTTTTCTTTCTCGAGATGTGCGTACCTAATTGTATGACTCCTCAAATGTGTCTCCGATTTGGCTTTAGTTCCAATAATATGGACAACTAACCCATCTTAGTTAAGGCATTAACCCCATCTAGTCTCATGACCAAACACATGTTAAGGGAAGGCATATCGTACATGTGCTTACATTCGTTAATAAGGTTCGTATCACGAATTATGATGGGAAGACTATATACCGCCTTAATATTATTGTAGGAATTTAATTGGTGCCTCTGGTCTCGCCCTAGTCTAGGTCTTATACGATGGATATGATTATGAAAATAATAATTCCAGGCTATTTGGAATTATTAACTCTAAGGGAACATGCTCGGGACTGTATATTATAATCATCCCATTATGTCAAGACTCCACATAGCATGTAAAACAAACAAGGTCCATGTTTAAGTCATTGCACCTATGTCTATAAGTTTTAATTTAACAACTTAAACCACGTTTATAAAACCATATGTGGAATCTAATTTCCATAGTAGAAATAGACTAAGTTATAAAAGTCCCTTGGGTACTTTTGAATCTAATACCGATGGAGATTTCCAGGTAGGAGAGGCCTCCCTTAAATTGAATGAGAAGCCAAGTCCAATCCTTGCCAAAATAACCACGGGCACTTTGATTTGTTGTACCATAAATAATTATGATTTAAATATTTCTTTCTTTAATTAAGTGAAGTATGGGATGATCGTCAATTAAAGCATTTACACGTATGATAAAACATTGCTAATTTATATGATAATCACATAAACTAAGTTTGAGCAAAACCTTAATCTAGTTATCACATCGTTTTCTATAACATGAATTGAACCCTATGTCATAAATATCATACTTTAATCAATTCTTAGAAAATAGCATTTTAACATATTATTATCAATCATGCATAGCATAAGGCAGGCTCTGATACCACTACTAATTAATCAAGACAGTAATTGAACATGTAAACGTTACAAGGAGAAATTTCAAAACATAAAATTAACCTAAGGATCTCCTAAGCATGCCATGATTGATATAATCTAGGTTAAAATGTTCCATAGATGCTTTTAGGTTTATAAAGCTTATAAAAGAAACCTAGGGTCTTAACGTAGAACATTACCAGTTGATGTGTGCTTTCTCTTTCTTTGGTGTGTTCTCTTAGAGCGATTCGGTAGAACTTCATTAGCACGAGCTTCCAAACTAGGATAGCCTCTACGATTGATCCACATTGATCTTCACAGATCAAAACCTCATTGAGGAAGAACCCGTTAGTAAATAGCAGCTGGTAGATCACTTAAAGACCAACCCAAAAATAAACTGAGAAGGCTCACTTTTGAAAGAGCCTTCAAAAGAATTCTTCATTTGTTTGGAGAAACTCATGGAGGATCTCGTACAACGAACAAAGAGAGAGATGTCAAACTCAAAGAGAAAAGCTAAGGTGAAGTGTAGAATAATGAGGAGCTTGAAGGCTATATATAGGGAAAAAGGGGGAGTGGTAGACTCCCCCTCAAACACTATGTGGGATGGGAATATTCCCATTCCACCTTATTGAGTTAGTTGTGCAGGTCATAATGACCCGCGGGCTAACCAGCGCTCCTCTTGCAAGGCTTCCCTTGCTGCCGCAAGCTAGCGCAAGCGCTGCCATGGGCAGCACTTGCGCGCTTACAGCCTGCTAGCGCGCATGGGCTTACCCTGCTCACTAGTGGCCCTTGAGCTTTTCAGCTCACGGGGTAACTGCTGATAAGTGTATATTTATACTTATAATCATGATATTTTCAATCATAAAACACTATGGTTTAAGTCATTTATACTTCATATAAAATATTTCACGTGGTATGTAGTTGTTTTTTATGCAAATGCAGAAACTAGGTAAATCTTGGGAGTAAAATTATCAAAAGTGGAATTCTATGGAAAAAGAGTGAAAAAGGTGCAAAAAGATGCGTGAAACTTAAAGATTTGGCTTAGGATCGAAGTTGTCAAAGATCTGCAAAGTTGCAAAGAAGAATCATGAAGAAACAGCATTTCACGATCGTGACATCTATTCGCGGTCATAACTTGTCACTCTTCATAAATAGAAAACTGCCAACCAATGTTCATGCTCGTGACATGAGATTCACGGTCACAACTTGTGACAGTTATTGGTTATCTCTTATCAACTACCAACTGCCAGATAACAACAATCAACCACCATCAACTACCATCAACTACCAATTGAAAAGACACCTTTTGGAAGTCAACCAATCATGAAAAGGTGCCTTTCCATTATGGATGTGGTAGAATCTTTGCATCCAATCAAAATGAAGTGATGCAACTCTTCACCAATGGACATGACTCTTCATTTAGATAGACGCAACCCTTCACACTCTATAAATAAGGCTCCAAAACTCCACAATTTCATGTATGGGGTGATAGGCGTGGTATGTCGTATATAGTGTATACGTGCATACTTAGTTTTAGAGAGAAAATCGTGAGGATTTCGCTTCATTCTAAGTTAGCGAGAAAATGTATAAGTGATTCGAACCTTATTTCGATCACTAGATTTCTCTACATATTCGAGAGATTGTTGTATAAGTGTAATTTAAAATCACTTATCAATAAAAGTTTTTGTTCTTCAATATTCATTTAGTCAATATTCACAAAGAATAGCAACCTAGCGAAGGTTCTGTACAAGCTGAGACCGATATCAAAGCAGACGCAGGAATTGCGGGAATTGACGACTCCCATTAAAGAGTGGATACGGTTTGATCAACTTTAGCTTTCACTTACATACCTTACAACTTTGCTTTGTTTTCTACTTATACTTTTTATTTAGTAGTTTATGATATGTCTATGTGTCATATTGTGTATTTCATGTTGAGTCTTTTATATTAATCAAGTTATATGCTTTTGAGTTAACTTTAAGAGTGATTTCGGGATTAACAAGATTGTGTATAATCATTGGATCTATGATTATAATGTTGTTTAGTGAGCCAACATTTTTGGACTGGTAACTTGCTAAATATGGCTATGTGAGAGCGACCCGTACTAAGCATAGTATTATTGTTATCCAAGTTTATATAATCATCTTAATTCGTTTGCACTAGACTTAGAAAAGTTATTTTATGTGTTGCTCTGCAGTGAATAATTGAATATCTGAGTGTATAGAATCGAATCTGTTAAAGTAGTCTAGTGTACGTAATATCTTTGATGATTTTGCATGTTTTCTTTGCTATACTTGTTCGTAGGGATAATCTATACCGATTTCTTCTACTCTATAAACTATTTATACATTTATCTATTTATTTACCATCATATCCAACCCAACCCATCAACAATAAAATTATCTATTTTATTTTCTTTGTTCCGTTATTCTTGTTGGTCTTTAGAACCTAATTTCTTCCTTGTGGGTTCGATATCTTTTAAAACTACATCGCAGCTATATACTTGCAGTTATCATCATTTTTCTATTTGATAAGTGGTATTGACAACACCTGTACTTTAAAGCCAAAATCTTGCAAATAAGTTATTAAACTTATCAGTATAAAAGTGACGAACAACCGCGTAGGCCCCACTTCGAACAACCCGTGTTCGTTTGGGGCTTACTCGCAACGGGAAAAATTCCCTAGCTCCGCTCTATGTAATTTTTCCCTATTTTCTTATTATTCTCTTTAATTATTAATTCGGTCCAGCTAATTAATAATTCTTCTAACGAAATCGATAACTGGTATTTTCGACATAGACCCAGTTTATACGTTCTTTACTTAGTCCGATAAAGACCCAAAGTGTGTAACCTCATAGGATCCCAAAGTATAGAGCCGTCAGAATTTAACCTAAACTTGGCATCCCATCTAGGAACCTTTAGGCTTAATGTTCTAGACCGATATGGAACCCCGATAGCTCTAGACTATGAAATGGGCTTTCTAGCAAAGGCGTATGATCCCTCCATACTTGGAACATCACATGCTTGTGACTTGATATGGTTCTATAGTAGTAACCAATATAATAAACTCCTTCCATCAGGTTAAGTATCATCTAGTTTATTGAGCTTGGATTAAGTGTTAGCTCATGTAATAGCCGTAGCTATCCCAGAATTGAACTTATTTCCGAAGAATACCTCTCGGCCATTATATATCAAGATTGACTAGAAACCCTTTCTATCAATCTTATACTCTAATTAGAGGTTTATAAGTGTGTTACTTCAACAAGGGGCCCTAAGGTACATCTCCCATTATATCACAATATCAGGAGCGATGGATCCCATCTTGACTACTCGGCTTACCAACATGTGATCATCACTATACCCGTAATCATCCGTATCATCCTAATCACCAATGTATGAATAAGTATGACCCAAAGTATAGCAACTCCTACATAAGGTAACTAGTATCTCAAGTCTGAGGATACTTGTATTATTACTGCAATAAGACATGACACCAACACATGGATATAGTTATTTTCGAGTGTTTGTCTTATAGCGGTCTCCAATGTATTACCCGAATACATTCATGTGTTAACTCAAGGTACCAACTTCAACTCGTGAGATCGGTCGCTTGGATATAATCCAAGGAGTAAGCCTACACATGCTAGTATGCCCATTCCATTGATGACCAGTCTCAATGAAACTATGACTAGGGATATTTAGACTATTAATAGTAACACGTATGTGCAATTCTCATACCACATAGCTCCCACTATGTCCTCGCACTTTTACTTTATGAAGTAGTCATGGACTTTGTCTCATAATGTGTATATACATATTTAATACATATATGATACTAGTGAGATATATAAATAAACAGAAAGCACTAATAAACAACAAAGATGCCTTAATTTTTATTAATAATAATTCGAAACTGTTTGTATATTATAGCTAATAAAGATATATCGCCATAATTGCCTCTAGATCATACATCATGTCTAACAGGAAAATGGATGTGAAAATAACATTCCTTAACTAGAATCTAGATAGAGATGTGTATATGGCACAACCTGAGGGTATTACATCTAAGGATGGCTCAAAAGTATGTAAGTTGCAGAAGTCCATTTATGGTCTTAAGCAAGAATCAAGGAGTTGGAATATTAGGTTCGACTAGACAATCCGAGAAATTGGATTTGTATCAAATGCTAACGAGCCCTTTTTATATAAGAAGGCTAGTGGGAGTGCAATCTTTTTCCTTGTATTATATGTCAATGACATATTGCTAATAGGAAACAATATTCCTTTTCTTCAAACAGTTAAGCCATGGATGTCAAAGAAGTTCTCTATGAAAGACCTTAGAGAAGCAGCTTTTATACTTGGTATAAAGATCTACAGAGATAGATCCAGAAGGCTGCTAGGTCTTTCGTAAAGTACATACATAGATAAGGTAGTAGTTAAGAAACGGTTATCTCCTAATATCTGACGGGATTAACCTTTCTAAATCTGGGTATCCGAGAACACAAGAAGAGAGACTGCACATGAATGGAATACCCTATGCCTCAACGATAGGTTCCATCATGTATGCTGTGGTATGCACTCAGCTTGAAGTCTCACATGCGTTGAGCGTCACGAGGAGATTTCAATCTGACCCAGGTGAGAAGCATTGGATGGTCGTTAAAATTATTCTTAAGTATTTACGTAGGATTAAGGATATGTTTTTAGTATATGGAGAAGGTGATCTCACTTTAGAGGGATAGAACGATGCGAGTTTTCAGTTTGACAGGGATGATTATAAGTCTCAGTCAGGGTATGTGTTTATGTTAAATGAAGGGGTAGTTGTTTGGAAAAGTTTCAAATAAGATACGATTGTCGATTCAACCATAGAATCTAAGTATATAGCTACTTCAGAAGCGGCTAACCAAGCTGTCTGGCTTAAGGATTTATTGGTGATCTCGGTGTGGTGTCCAACATTGTAAATCCAATGGCGATCTATTACGATAAAAATGGGGCTATTGCTCAAGCAAAGGAACCATAGTCTCGTCAGAAAAAATGGACATGTAGTTAGAAAGTACCATCTCATTCAATAGATGGTAGCTAGAAAATATATAGTTTAGAATACATCCCAACGGATCAGAATCTTGCGGATGGGCTAACTAAGCCATTGACTCAAGTTAAACGAGTATGGTATGAAGCACATAGGTAATTGTCTCTAGTGCAAGTGGAAGATTGTTAGACATGATGTATGCCCTAGAGGCAAGGATGATATATCTTTATTAGCTATAATGTACAAATGGTTTCGGATTATTATTATTAATAAAAATCAAGGAATCTTTGTTGCTTATCAATGCTTTTAATTCATTCATGTATGTCGCTGGTATCATATATGTATAGTATTAAATATGTATATGTGCATTGATGAGACAAAGTCCATGACTACTTCATAACATAAAAGTGCGATGACATAGTGGGAACTATGTGGTATGAGAACTGAACATACATGTTACTATGAATAGTCTAAATATCCCTAGTCATTGTTTCATTGAGACTAGACATCGATGGAACGGGTAAACTAGCATGTGTAATCTTACTCCTTGGATTATATCCAAGCAGCTGATCAAACGAGCTGAAGGTGGTACCTTGAGTTAACACATGAATGTATTCGGGTAATACATTAGAGACCGTTATATGACAAACACTCGGAAATAACTATATCCATGTGTTGGTGTCATGTCTTATTGTAGTAACAGTACAAGTATCCTCAGACTTGAGATACTGGTTACCTTGTGTAGGAGTTGCTATACTTTGGGTCATGTTTATTCATACATTGGCGATTAGGATGATACGGGTGATTACGGGTATAGTGATGATCACATGTTGGTAAACCGAGTAGTCAAGATAGGATCCATCGCTCCTGATATAGTGATATAGTGTGAGATGTACCTTAGGGCCCCTTGTTGAAGTGACACACTCATAAACCTTAAATCAAAGTATAAGATTGATAGAATGGGTTTCTAGTCAATGTTGATACATAATGACCGAGTGGTGTTCTTCGTGAACAAGTCTAATTCTAGGATAGCTATGGCTATTACATTTGTTAACACTTCATCAATGCTCAATAAACTAGATGGTACTTAACCTGATGGAAGGAGTGTATTATATTGGTTACTACTGCAGAACCAGATCAAGTCACAAGCACGTGACATTCCAAGTATCGGGGGATCACACGTCTTTGCTAGAAAGACTATTTGATCGTCTAGAGCTATCGGGTTCCATATCGATCTAAAACACTAAGCCTAAAGGTTCCCAGATGGGAAGCCAAGTTTAGGTTAACATCTAGTGGCTCAATACTTCAGGATCCTATGAGGTCACACACTTTGGGTCTTCATCAGACTAAGTGAAGAATCTATAGACTGGGTCTATGCCGAAAATATCGAGATGTCGAATTCGTTAGAAGAATTATTAATTGGTTGGACCGAATTAATTATTAAAGGGAATTAAAAGAAAATAGGGAAAGATAGTACGAAGCGGAGTAAGGGAATTTTTCCCGTTGGGAGCAAGCCCGAAATGAACACGGGATGTTCAAAGTGAGGCCTGCACAGCTGCCCCGCGAGCTATAAAGCTCGCAGGCTACTAGTGTGCGGGGTAAGCTCGCGCGCGCTAACGGGCTGCAAGCCGGTAAGCGCTGCGCATGGCAAGTCCGCTAGGGCTTGCCTTGTGAAGAGGATCCGTGGGTTAGCCCTCTAGTCCAAGTGACCCGCGCTGCTAATGTGCTAAGTGGGATGGGAATATTCCCATCGCACTTTGTGTTCGAGGGGGAGTCAAACACTCCCCCTTTTCACTATATATAGGCCTCTCCTCTCTCATTATTCTACACACTTCAGCTCAGATTTTCTCTCTGAGTTCGACATCTCTTTCTTCGTTCATTATGCGAGATCCTTTACGAGTTTCTCCAAATAATGAAGAATTCTTTTGAACGCTCTTTCTAATTAAAGTGAGACTTCTCGGTTTATATTTTCAGGTTGGTTTTCGAGCGATCTAGCAGCTGCCGTCTACTAACGGGTTTTACCTCAATGAGGTTTTGGTCGGTGAAGATCCATGTGGATCAATCGTAGAGGCTATCCTAGTTTGGAGGCTCATGCTAAGAAAGTTCTTGTGAATTGCTATGAGGGAACACCGCAACCGAAGAATGAGAAAGCACACATCAACTTGTAATATTCTAAACTTAGATGCTAGGTTTCTTTTATAAGCTTTATAAACCTACAAGCATCTATGGAATGTTTTAACTTAGATTATATAAATCATGGCATGCTTAGGAGATCCTTTAACTTAATTTTAAGTTTTTGAAATTTCACCTTGCAACGTTTTCATTTTCAATTACTGTCTTGATTAACCAGCATCGGCCACCTATAAGATATTTTTGATGATTTATAGTCATTTTTTATTATGTTGGAATTTAACATCACATACATTCGTAAGCGATACATAAATAAAGGAAGGCAATAAATAATATGAATACAATGCTTTTAGCCTAAAGGGGGGTAGGATAAATAATAATACAAACCATGGGGTAATATACAAATTGTCCTAAATATAAATGATCTACGTATACATTTCATTTACAATTGCGATACCTGAAGGAAAATAAATCCCTAACATATATCTAACTAAAACTACTTTCATTCACAAAGGTTAGTACAAAGTATATCACAACATCATGACATAGTTAGTTGACCAAATAAGAAATAATTGGTAGCATAGTTTAAATCAGGGTAAATCTGGGTCATTCGGGTTCACCGCACGCTTTTATTAGAAAACAATTGATTTTATACTTAATTTATTATCAAATTTTATTGTTTTGGATAAAACATGACATAAATGAGATTAGTTATCGGGAAAAAATGGATTTCCCATCATGTGCAACCCAAAACAATAGAAAATAAGAAAAAAAATGAATTGAAAATAGGGCAAAAGGTAAAACAGGGGGGGTCCTGACCGATACTAGATCAGCACCCACCTGATCGATCAAGATCGATCCCGTATTGGTTTGGTACTCGAGATCGGCAGTATTGATCATGGAGGTACCAGGCTAGTAATTGCCTGGCGAGCCGGGACCAGCATACCATAGGGCTGGTACCGACCTGTTAGGTCGGAACCGTCATATGGAGGGCTGGCATTGCTCCAAATGGACAACCGATTTGTCCTTCAAGAAAGATCTACAAAACCCGTAAAGAATAGAAAATAAAGCATAAAAAACAAGCCAATAGTCTCCAAAAGCTCAGAATCTTACCCCTCCAACGTGAATTTGTGACTTTTGGAACCAAAAACACCGAAAAGAGATCTCAAAGCCTTTTGCTTGATTTTTGGTCGAAAAAGGTGGGAAGTGGATTTTAGTAAGGAGATAAAAAAACTCGAGAATTAGATTTGCAGTTTCTAACTCTAAAGAACCCGAAAGGAACGAATGGATTTCAAAGAAAATATGTCGGAAGTATGCAATTGATGATTTTTCATAGTTTTTTCTCTAAAATCCAAAGAATTTCTCTCTAATCTCTCTCTAGAATATTCCCAAAGAGGTAAGAAGTTGGAACCCCTAAAACCCTAATTTTTAGGCTTATAGAAGTAGGTAAAAATTGTAATTAGAGGTAGGTTAAGGGTTATTTTTTAGAAATGGTAAAAAAAGTTAAGAGAAAATGGGTAAAAACAAATTTGGAGTGCCTGTCAAGAAAGCTGAAACGTTAATTTGACCACTGGAACCCCAATTGGCTGCACAACTTGGATTGTAGTCCGCTAGTTAGACCGTTTAGGTTTTGTGAGGGCGGGAGCGGTTACACTAAAGCAGACGAAACCTTCCCAGCTCTGATACCGGTCCCCTCAGAGGACATTTATCGGTCCCCTTGGAGGACCAATGCTGGTCCAGACCGGTCCGAAATATCGGATCGATCCGGGTCGGTTCATTTTGACGGGCAGGGTTGGCTTGTTTCTGCTGTTTTCGGTTTGGTTTTTTCTGATTTTTCTAGTTTTCAATAGTTTTTGGGTTGATTTGAACGGTTTTGACTTCCAAAAAGCCTAAAGATCTTCTCCAAACGCCTCGTAACTTCAAAGCAGATCACTGGGATAGGAGAGACAAATGAAAATATTTCTCATCATCGCTTCATAAGAGGAACCAAGAATCCCATGCTCACACCCGCATGGGCGGGCGCCAGAAAAATATTACCACTGATGAAATTCATAAGCGGCGTGAGTGGACCTATTCTCATAAGCAGCGTGAGTGGACCTATTCTCGTATTGTGGGGATTCCGTAACACCTAGGAAAATTCCGTTATATATGCATAGTTTTAATATAGTTACTTAATTTTACACAAAATAATATAACACTTTTAATTTAATAATATATAATATATTTTAAAAAATCATCTTACAATATCTGTTAAGAGAAATTATAATATGCGTTTACAATTAAAACACCACATATTTCAATTATGCATTATTATATTTTTCGTTTATTAAGTTACATTTTTAGTGATTTTTCTGCATGATATGTTAATAGAGAAACTAAAATACTTTCCAAAGTAAAATGAGTTTAATGAATGGTTATATGCATGTACACAATTTTTTATTTATTTGTGTTAACAATGAAATGATAAAATATTTCATTTTTTGTTATTTATTTATAAATCATTAAAGTTGGATGTAGTTTTGTAAATATCTTGTCCTGATACAGAGTATTCAACAATTTTTATTGAAAAAAGATTTTAAAAAGTTAGAGATAGATCATTATCATCATCATCCACTTATTGTGCATGTACCAATTTAACTAAGTGCAATTGATTTACTATACAATTTCTCAACATAATTTAAAACCTTACTTTATGAAAATTTTGATACACAATGATAAGCTTGTTAATCTTGAACTCTTCACTTTATCATATCTTAAACAATTTAATCATGTAGCACATATATTAGTTTATGTTTTTCAAAAAAAACATATATTAGTTTATACTTCTCATATTTGATGTTCATCTATTGATTTATACTTCAAATTTAAGCAGAAAATTTATCAGTGATCGGTGATTCCCCGAAACCCACCCTCACCCACGTTGATGTAGAATGGGCGCAAAACAATTCCTGAAATCTTAATGGGGAATCACTGAATCCGCCCTTGAAAGTATTGGGTGCGGAGTTGGAATTGCACCACGTGCACCGTTGATATCTCTAGAAAGAAGTTCAAATGCATAGCTCATTGCAAAGGAGGAAAAGAAGAGGGAAGCGAAAACAACAAAATTGGTAAAAACGCAAGGGCTTTTTTCATAAATAAAAGATCTTCAGCTCAAACATTGGGCCAATACGAAAACCAATTTTAAAAAAATTCATGAAACAAAAATTTTTTTTTCTTTTGCGAATGCTTTTTAGATCCGGACCAGTCATTAAATAGGTGAACGAAGACCGTCATTTATTTAAAGTACAACCAGATTAAATCATTGGCCAAACAGAATTTTCTTAAAATATATAAAACACCAATATTTTTATTATTTTGATGCTGAACATGTCTGACCAGTTTTATTACATCAATATTTAATAATATATACTTTATATAATTCAAAACTCTTGCTTAATAAAACAAAACATAATAAATAATCAACATAATATGGTGAAAATAAAAGGTAACTATAGTTTCATAGAAACTAATCTGTGTTCAGATTAAAAATATTTTATAATATTAGATGAAAAAATCTATAAACTGTTAGGAATTTTGTGTTATTTCAAAAGTGTTGTTACACAATTTGCTTTTGTGTTATTATATTATAATTATTATAAAATTTTAATGGAGTTTTAAAAAGTGTATTTATGTTTTTTTTCATGATTATATGTTGTAAAGGTTACATCATATTGAGGTATATAACTATACATTATATGCCATATAATGTGAGTTTTATATTACTATTATAAGTTATACGTTTCTAATTAATTAAAGAAAATAGTAAATGATATAGGTCTATTCTCTTCAACTACAATTCAATTAAGTTCAGTTCAGTTCAGTTAAGTTCAGCTATGTGTAGTTATAAATTTACATTAAAATAAGTTCATTTAAGTTCAGTTCAATTAAGTATAGTTAAGTTTAGTTAAGTTCAATTCAGTTAAGTTTAGTTAAGTTTAGTTCAATTCAGCTTTCAGAAGTTAAGAGAATGAGCCAATAATAATAATAGTATATGTTTTGCATTTTGACCATCTGTTTCGTAATGAAGCAACGGCTCATATATTCACTATATTTTTATGAGTACTCTTTTTAGGTTCCAGGAACATATATTTTTGCAGATACCATTCCAATACTAAGTTTTTATCTTTTGCTATGAGTTTTTCTGGATATGATTTTGCATTTCTGTTCTGATCGCCATTTTCAAGTTGAGAGTGAAAGAGTTATTTAATCCTAGGAGAAACTACCAAGTATTCTTTGAGGACTGTGCTTAGCACGACTCAACTTATCGGTGTTCAAGTTTCTTTAACTTGTTATATTTTTATATTATAGTGTATTTTTACACCAATTCTATTGATTATGTTTGTTATTTGGTTGAAGGTGGGACCAGAAAATTCCATAAGGCGAACTTCTCAATTTAGTTGGCACATACACATCCGAGAGAGAGAATCGGGATCGAAGATGATTTACATTTATTTCATTTTTTGCTATTATTTTTTCCAACAATCTTAAAGGATATTTTGTAGTTCATGTCATCATAAAATTTATATTTTGTATGACAGAGTTTGTGAGGACAATGGCTATAGGAACAATGTTTTTTGTTCCAAGATTGATGGACGATGATCTCGGCACTAAAGTGAGAGTAGAACAAATTTTACTATACGTGGAAGAAGTTATCTTCTTAAATGAAATATTTAAAAATGTGGGGTATTGTAATATGGTTCAAAAACATTGGTTTGTATGTTCATAATTTGTGTTGAGCATATATAATGTTGTATATATATCATGTATTTAATGTGATTTGAGTTATGAGAATCATAAGGATGAATGGTGGTGTCTTAGAATACTTTATTGAAAAACTTCTTAAGAAGTTTGTGTATATCCCTTATGATTACAATATTCGATTAAAGAGAAGTTATGGTTATTGGCCACCCCATAATAAAGCTATGATATTTATATTGTGGAAATCCATTGTGCAAAAAATGTACAATGAAGCAAACTGAATTGATTCAAATAAGGAAAAATTTATTGTGAGTATTTTTTAAGAAATATTCTTTTCGGTTTTGAGGAAAAAAAATTCTTAAGTTCTATATTTAAAATCCTTATTCTAATTTTTTTTGTGATATATCAAAAGTATATATTGAACATTTGATAGAGAAATGTTCTTGTGTGTGTGTATTTGAAAGTGGAACTACCATATAAGTTAGAAGATGGTTTTCCTTATAATACAAAATATTTGAAAGTGTGAGGGGTTTTGATAATTCTATATTTTCCGGTTGGGAAATTGTGACAGCTATATGTTTTCTCTATAAAAAGTTTTCAATTGATTTTTCAACAACTTTGAGTGAGAAAAGAAAATGTAATTTCTTTTGGTATGAGTATCAAAAGGATGAATGAAAGTACATTGTTTTGGGAAACTTTTTTTAGAAGTTTGTGTATCTCTTATGATTATAAAATTCCATTAAAAAGAAATAATAATAAATGAGAAGTCATAACAAGGCTAGTAAAAATATTCGAGAGATACCATAAGCTAATGACAGTTATATTGTGGATATCTATTGTGTTAAAAGGGTATGGTGATAATAATTTTTCGTTAAGATGAGACAAGTTTTTTAATGATTATTTTACTCTTGGTGGTGGAATAATACGAATGTCAACTAAACAAACTATAACTGAGTTCAATGTTTGAAAGTTGACGTGTAATGAGGCTAAGTGGTTTATTAATTTCTTAGCATTTATTCTTTGAGGATAAAATCATCACCTTTGGTGACAATGAATTGTGATTGCCAAATTGGCAATATTTATTTATAAATAAGATCTACAAAGGTAAAAATATACATATATTATTGAGACATGTATTATTATGAAATAATAATTTTAAGATGATATTCTATCCATCAACTATGTGATTCTAGATTGATTTTTGGCCAAATCATCTAACTAATGTGATATATGAATTTTGAAAATTTATTTAATTCGGAAACATCGGAGAGGATGAGACTTAAACCAATTAGAAATTAATAAAGATGGAAACCCAACCTATGTGATTGGAGATCCCATGATATAGGTTCAAAGGGTAATAACGAAGTCTTTGTTAATTCTACTAGCACAAAATATATAGTTTTAATCCTAGATGTGAGAAAGTGTTATATATGTTGCATATTTTGAAAGGTTGCTCTTAATATCTCTTACGAGTGGTGTATAAAGTGCAATATGCACTTGATGAAATCACCTATATGAGTGTGAAGTGGGGTCGCTGTTATGAGATAATGGCAATATCTACAAGAGCACTTATGAAAGACCAGGCAGGCGCATGGCCTATTCGCGCAAAACATCGATGTCAGAATTGTACCTTTGTATAATGTGATATAGTAAAGTCCTTATTCCACAGTAGCGCTATATTTCACCAAGTATTATGTTGATTAAATTTTATCTATCAAGTATTGGTTGAAGTAAAAAAGGCTTAAATACCAAGCATTATATGTCAAACGTGAGATATCCAGAAATAGTGTTTTATCGAAATTTCTTTTGAAATAAGTGGGGGATTGATAGAATTTTGTGTTATTTCAAAAGAAAAATAAAATAAATTATGTGTTGTTACATAATTTGCTTTTATGTTATTATATTATAATTATTATAAAATTTTAATGGAGTTTTAAAAAGGTATTTATGTTTCATTTTTATGATTATAGGTTGTAAAGGGTACATCATATTGAGGTATATAACTACACATTATATTGAGGCCATAATTGTTAAGCCGTTAGAGTTTTAAGGCATATAATGTGAGTTATAATTTATATGTTTCTAATTAATTGAAGAAAAATAGTAAGTGATATAATAATAAGGCCAAATGCATTAACAGCTCACTTACCTTTCACCAATCCACCTACTTCCCATCTATCCTTTCAAAAAGATCCCGTAGCTCCCTATCCTTTCAAAAAGTGCACCTCTTGGCTCTCTCCATCTGACGTGGCATGCGTTGACTTGAACAGCGAGTGTTGACTTTTTTTCATCTGTTCCTTTGAAATTTCTGCAAATTTTGAGGTTTTTAATTTACATATTTTTTATTCCATCAAAATGATGAGATTTTTAACAACTTTTTTCAATAAAGATTGTTCATTTTTTCATCAAGGGACTTATAGAAGCAAAAATTGACTTACCTCTTTACTTTTCTTTTCATTTCCTTTCTTATTCTCCCAAAAAGCCCAAAAATAAAACAACTCAAATGACATTTATATACTATTTCAAATCAATATAGGTTTGATGATGAATTTGATGTTTTGATTTAGTTTTGAGAAAAGATATGGATTGATGAAGAAGATGGTAGAAATATAAATTTGAAAAATTAAAGGGTTTTAATGAAATTGTTTTGGGGACTTTTTTTGTAACTTTTACCATCCATGCCACGTGTCAATATACTATTGGGTTGACTTTTCAATCGTTTGCCATGTATGGGCGAGTGTATCTCACTCTCCGAGCTGAGAGTAGTTTAGTCCGATTGAGGGAGTCGGGAGGTTCCAGGAATAATTTTAGGTTCTAGGAATATTTTATATATATACACACTCTTTTTAGGTTCTAGGAATAATTTTCCAAATACTATTCCAATACTAAGTATTTTATCTTTTGCTACGAGTTTTTCTGGATATTATTTCGCATTTCTGTTTCTGTCATCACTTTCAAGTCTAGAGTGAAGGAGTTGTTTAATCTTGGGAGGAACTACCAAGTATTCTTTGAGGAATGTGTTTAGCACAACTCAACTTATCGATGTTCAAGTTTTTTTTAACTTATTATATTTTTATATTATAATGTATTTTACATCAATTCTATTGATTTTGTTTGTTATTTGGTTGAAGGTTACATTTATTTCATTTGTTGCCATTGTTTTTTCCAACATAAACGTGATTTATATTATATGAAAGTTACACATTTAAAGAAGTTTTAAAATGAAAATTCATTTAATAAACTTTTTTTGTAAACAATGTAATGTTAATTTGATTTAAAAAAAATTATATGTTATTTTGTTATACAAAAAGTTGAAATTGTTGTTGAAATTTGTCTAATAAAGTATAATAGTAACATCAAGTTATGTAATACATTAAATAAAGAATATATTTATTTATTTTAGTTTTTTAAAGTAATAAATACACTTATTCAAAATAAATTGAAATTTTATATTGTATCATATCTATATTATAAATGATGCATTGAAATTAATTTAGAGTAATAGCTGAATTGGTAAAGCAAAAGAGGTTTAAGGATCAAACTACATCATTTTTTATATAGTAAGGTGATTGAACTAGTATTGGATTAAACCGACCGCTTCATGGTTGAATAGGCCTGTACGACTGGTCAATGACCGATTGTTGACTGTCACATGAACCACCTTCAACCGGACGGATTAACGACCGGTTCCGGCCAAACCCGGTCTAATGGATCAACCCGGTCTGATTTTCAAAACTATGCTTTTATGTGTATTTTATGTAAGATAGAGTAACAAAATTTTTTATACCAAATATCTTAAACAAAACACTATAATTTCAAAAATTATTTGGTATAACAAAATCTATACCAATTATATTTGGTTGAATTATTTTATAGCAACATAAAAAAGAAAATTTTGGATATAATTTAAAAAATCTAATTGTTTATTTATTTTTAACAATATCCCCAATATAAAATTGTAAACTTAATAAATAGGTCGTTGTGTTAATTGATGTTGATATGGCCTAAATCAAAGGGTCAAAAACTAGTAAGAAGCTTAAATGTCCTATGTATTCTGTAAAACATATATAGAGTATAATACTATAAGAGTCGTTGAAATCCTTGATAACCAAATATGGGTAATTCCAATTATAATAACGAAATCAAACTCATGTATGAAATAAAATTGGATACGATATCTGTAACAAAAAACTATCCTTGTTTTTCTTACTTGCAAATTAAACAAACAGAAACTATCTATTATAAAAGTTGTATTGTAAAAAGGAAGCAAGACTAATCAGAATCCGAAGATGCAAAATCATCATCACTATCATCAGTTTCATCATCTAAACCACTCTCACTAAGGTCAGGTCCCACAAAATACACAAGCTTCATGCAATCATCAAGTAGGTAATCGCCAAACCTCACTTTCCAACACCCCTCTATGTTAAGATGTGCAAGAGCCTTGCAATTTGCCAGTATGGCCTTGAGCCCCATATCTCCAAATGACCCGTAACATAGCTCCATTTCAGTCAGGCTACGCATTGTGTTGGCTATAGCCATAGCCTCGCTATCATCCTCTTTAAAACCGATTTCTTCGAAAAAATTCACATCAAGTGGAGGTGGCATGTTTCTTTTCAGATGAGTTAGCTGTTTACAGTTGTTGCCGAATTCTTCGAGGCCTTTCCTTGTGATCTTCAAGCAATGGCTAATGTCTAAAGTGATCAAATTGGGTAAAGATGCAACATGCTTTTCTATCATTTTGTCAGTCACGTCACTCATTGGAATTTTCAGGACCTTCAGGTATTTCCCACTAAACATACATAACACATGATTTAGAGCTATTTGTTAGGCAAAATGATAACTAAACATGCAAAAAAAAAAAAAAAAAAAAAAACACTTTTGCACTATGAAGGCATAAAACAGGGAAGTGTAAATTTTTTCAAAAATTAGTGTAAACTTGATATTTTTAAAACTGATTCAGAGAAAAAACAAATTGGATAGCTATTTGGAATTGGATGCGCTTGTTACGGTACTCAATTATGATGGAAATGATTTTGTCTAATAATCTTTTAAACACAAGGAAAAAACTGTAAATATAAAAAGGACAAGTCTATAATGGGGAGAAAATGAGCAGACTACAGAATTGCAAAATGATTCACTAAACTCAGATTCAAGCAATGCGTCAATACGGTTGTAAATTTTATTCTTCTACTGCTTTAATTATACTACGAAAGTACTACTAATCAAAAAATAATTACTCAAAGCTCTATTTTTAAATGGTGGGATTTTTCTATTTTCCCCATTTAGTCGAAGAAATGAAGAAATATACTGAGTTATTTAGCAAAGAACACATCAAATGAACAAAGGAAACCTATTTTAACATGACCAAAAGAAACCCATTTCTAGTCTACAAGAAAAGAAAATACCATACAAGCAAACTAGATTTTTCTAATGGGTGTACTTTCTTTGAAGGCACACTATCATTTAAAGCTTAAACACAATAATAAAACAGTAATGGGGATAAAATGGGCAGAAACCAGATAATAATAATAATAATAATAATAATAATAATAATAATAATAATAATAATAATAATAATTATTATTATTATTATTATTATTATTATTATTAATATAATATCAAAAAATAAATAATAAATAACCCAAAAAAAACCGGAATTGCACGGACTTCAATGAGGAAAAAAACTGGAATCGGAAAAGGCCGAAACCATGCGATGAAAACCACAGAATGCAAAACGACTCTCCAACTTAGATTGAGCAATATGTCGATGCGATCGCATTTTATCTTAATCTAGACTTTAATGATAATTCTATAAAACAAAAAAAATCGTCACTCAAAGCTGCATTTCTAATGTGGTTTGTTATTTTCTATTTTCCCCAATTTGAAGAAGAAAGAAAGAAATATACCCATTTGTTGGAATAATAAAGTACACATCAGAAGATAAAGTAACCCATTTTACCGATGCGAAGAAGAAAAGAACACATTTGTTATTTGAAAGAAAAGAAAATATACTATGCCAACAAGAAACTGAGCCAAACAAGAATTTGAAGCAATATGTCATAAATGAAGCTCCTTTAATCATTTGAAGCAGAAACAAACCCATATATTGTTTAGAGCAAAAAAAAAAAAAAAAACCATACCAGTTTGCAGCAAAAGCAAAACCAGGATTTCCGAGCCTGAAAGCAGAAAGAACCCCAAAGGAACCTCTACTACGCTTCATAAGCTTACGAGCTGCAGAGTCCACTTGCTCCGTAGAACGATGTCGTTTTCTACACCATTGCTGAATGTCAATTTCAGACCAGCAATAAGGCCCTAATACACATGCCATCCAGTTCTTGCACACCAAAGGAACCGACCCGACTCGTTCTTCAATCGGAACCCGCACAAGCATAAGAGATAGTATTTCCGGGTTCATGTCATCCCATCCGCAACTCAGCATTTTCTTCTCACCAAATAACGTTGCCATTTTCAAATCAAATGAAGAAGCTAATCGACTTCTTTCTACTCCTTCGTTACGAAGTTATCAATTTTTAATCATGACCGTTGATTTTGTACACGTGTTGCATTCTGGCTCTTCTTCTCTCATTTACATTTTACTCCTATCAACGGATCAACCGACCTAATATTTTCACTTCTTCTTTTTTATGAATACCTAGATTTAAATTTTATTTGAATTTTATTATTAGTTAAATATTTATTTTTTAAGTGTAAATTTTATTGTACACAAGAGTGTAATAATATTTAAGCATCCTTAGTAGATTGTCTATTCTATAAATTGTATTGACACATACGAAGGAATAGAAAATTAATTTGAAAATGTATTTTTAGTAACTTGCCTAACTCATCTTCCCTATATAACGTGATACTTATGTGTTTCATTAATTGTAAATAATGTCTATTTGACTGTTTAGATGTAGACGACCAAATCGACATTGTCTACAATAAATACACTTTATAATGGAATAGACAATCAAATATTCTTATCTTATGGATAAACATTGTCTATTTTTAAGATTATTGTCACATCATAAAAATAATTTCTATTCTACATGACACCTAGACTTGGAATCCACAAACTACTAAAGATGCTCTTAGATAAGCCAGAGATGCAATAACATAAATTTTTTGTTACATTTGTGATCAATGAGATTTTTTTTAATCTATTCAATATGAATATGTTATATTATCAGTTTAATATAAAAACTTGGAAATGAGATTTTTTAAGAAATTGAAATATTGCATTAATAATAAACATACTTGGAGAAGCAAAATCTCACCAGATGCGCATGGAGATAGAAACATACTTACCACACAAGAGCAAGAAGGAAAACATAACAAAGATGTTCTGCAATTTATAATTCTAAATCATTCAACTAACATTTTCAAATATCCAAGACCATAAAAATGCCCGCATATGCTATAATCTCAACAAACCACACAAATCTAGAATGATCGTTCTAAAAGGAGATAAATCTGGGTATCTTGTGTGAAAGATCAACAATTACCTTTATCTTGAAATGAATGAAGTCCAACTCAATTGTAAAACTATCAAGATCAAGGTGAGTAATAGTAGACCTATGACTATGGATATTAAACTTGTAGTAAAAGATAAAAATAACATATTCAAATTATTCACACATAAACAAGAAATAAATTGAAAAATGAAAATAAAACCCGTAGGAGAGCGTTCTTCCTCCCTTATGCTTTGTTCAAGGAAGAGAGAGGGATGCAAATGGCTCAAAGAAAATAAGGCTTTTAGCTCTCAATTTTTATACTGTTACATAAATGAGATTTTTAAAAAAGTATTATGTGATTTCACTCATTTGTGAAAAGATCTAATGAATTACATTTTGCAAAATGGAGTTTGTGGTTTCAAAAAATTTGCAAGTAGATAATTCTCAGTATTAAATTATTTCATGAAAATAGGTAATTTTGCTCATTTTTTATCTGAATTTTGATGGGATAGTTAATAAAATACAATACACATGATAAATTTTGACATTTTTTTAATACTGCGAATACATTTTTGATTAAATTATGATAATAAACTTCAAAAAATCATAGAAAATAAAAAAAAAAAATTTGAAAATTACTCAAATTTCGACGTATAATTTTTTTAAATAATAAGGTTAGTTATTAAAATGTTGAATTGATTAAAATATTCATGTAACACCATTATTTACTTTTTTAGAATTTACCTTTACAATTATTATAATATATTCAATTTTGGGTATTTTTTTTAATAAAAAGTAATTTTTACTTATTTTCATGATAAATCTGTAAACTTGTATTCAGTACATAAATTAAAAATGCTTTTACTTATGTGTTAGTGTAGACAATATTTGAGTGTAGTTCATGAAATTCGAAAGGCCATTAATAACGTTTAATCTTTTATTACATTCTTAAAAAAATGTTTGTTTAGGACCCGACATGAACACTGCGTCATCGATAGGGATTATTTGTTGCAGGAGTTAACACAATTAATTTTAAAAGACAAATCAAAGAAATGCGAATACAAAATCCAATTTGTTTTTTTATTTATGAATTAAAAAGTTATTTCTTTTGCCATGGTTTTTCCGGAATTGACAGTTCAATTTAGTTTAGTCACAAATGTAAACTTTAAAAAAGTATTTTATGATTTAGGTCATTTTCAAAAGGAAATTTGTGATATTATAAATTTCAAAATCGGATCTGAGATTTCAAACCGTTAGCAAAAACAAAAGAATTTCGTTAACATCGTTAATTTTACTGACGTGGAAAGAGATATTTTGGGAAAATCAAATTTATGGTTCTTCGTGATCTACTCTAACACTAAAATCAAACTCAACTGAAATTTCCTCCTTAGATTTCAATCTCTACTAGAACTTAGATTTTGATGAGGAAGGGATCAAGGAAGATGAAGATAAAAGTCACAAAGGAGTGTCGAGAGAGAGCTGTGATGAAGCGGTGACTCAGCATCGCCAGGAATGGGAGGAGGAAGAAGACATGAAGGAGTAATCACCTCCTATCTCGCAATCGGCGACAGTTTGGGAAGAAACGAGATCTTGGAGTCAGAAAACAAGAAGTGCCGCCTTTAAACTACTTGTTGACGAAATTAAAAGAATCGACATACTTGAAAATTGAAATCAAACAAGGGTTTTCCTTTGTTTCACAAAAGAAAGAGAAGTGGCGGAGATGTTGGCAAAGAAACAACATTTTTTTTCACAAAGCACCAGAAGCACTGAATTGCCTAATTAAGTACTAGTAAAATGCTAATTGTTGTCTCTGAATTTGATTATAACTGTATTATGCTTTTCCCATTTGTGGTTCGTTTACAGTTTATAATTAGTTCTTTGCTCTTGAAATTTTGAATATTTTGACTCTACGTATGATTAGAATTTTATGAAAATGAATTTGAATTGAGGTTTCTTCATCCTTTTCCTATCACCTTTTTCATAATTAATGTAACAAACAAGAAAGTCATATTGGGTGGATTTTCCATAACCATAGAACACTAGTCTTATGGCTGTATTTCAAGATTTTTTCAACACTTTGTCATAAAATCAAATTTCATTGAAGTAAGAGTTGATTTTCTTCAACTAGTTTGTAAAAAATGTATAACCTTAATCCTTCTCAAAATCTGAGTTTTAGGGTTCAAGAAAATATTTCAGCTGGGCTTGCTTTTAGGGTTGGGGAAGATGAGGAAGGCCAATAAATGTGATTTTCCACAAATGCCCCTTGCCACGTTAGTAAAATTGACAGAGTTAACGAAATTTCCTTGCTAATGGTTCGAAACCCAGACCCCATCTTGAGACCCGTAATCCCAACTCTCCGAATCTGACGACCTCAAAATCTCTTCAAACCCACATCTATCTCGCTGGTGAGAACCTGTTACTGTCGTTTTGTTCTAGTCTGAAAATAACTTCTTCGTTTTGTTTTTACGTTTGGATGAAAATCTCAAAGAGCAAAAGCAACGATGGCTATCTGAATCATGGTGAGTGATTTATCCTTTTCATGTCAGATTTTATTACCTTTGCTTCATTTATACCCTAATATACATGTTTAACTGGCATAATCTCTCTCCCTAGTCTCTCTATTGACTCTTTGGTCATATTACTTCTCTGCTCTTGAATCAGTAAATAGATAAGGATTTTCAAGCTTCATTTAATGGCTTAATCATTTTACATAGAACTGTGTTTATCAAATTTTAATTCCAATTCTGTAAGAAATACAGGACTTAAGCTTCACTAGAGTTCATATACACTCTTTGAAGCCATTTGATTTTTTTCTAGTTCCTTTTGTATGTTAGTAGATCCCCCAAATTAAATGACCCTGAGATTTGAAAATAAATAGATACCATTTCTTACTCTACCTCTTAATACACATGAATTTTGTTGTTTAAGATGGGCGTTGTTTTGCTTTAGGAGAAAGGGCAATTTGAAACAAAAAAATTGAGCTACCTTCAAAGCTTTTAATCTTGAATGTGGGTTGGTTCAATTTATTATTCTAGGCTTTGCCCTCTTAAAACCAAATTTTGATCCATATTAGGATGGGTGGGAAAGGGCATGGGCGTTATACGTCCTCTGTTATCACTTCTCAAGGTATTTTTCTCTTTAATCACTCTTAAGTTTTATGATATTCTTTTTGCTTCAGGCATACAAGAGGTTGAAAGTTTGTTTCATCTGTTAAATTTGTCAACATGCATTTTATAAATATGACACTACATATGTAAAAATGCTCAAATAAAGTGATATTCACACATTATAGTAACTTTTATTAGCATTATATGGTCCTTGTATTTGCTTATTTGCTCTTCATTTTAATTTCTTTAATGACTTTTATCTTTTTTGTTGTGCAAACTATGGTTTCACTAAGGATTTTTTGTTAATATTCTTAATAGCCTTACAGGGGAGGACTTGAATTTGGATATGACGATGACACTTTTTGGTTTATGCTCTATAAAGTTTGGATGGAAGGCATTATGACCCTATTAGTGTGGCCTTCAGAAGTAATATTGGTTTGCAAATTAACAAATTTCCTAGCAAGAACTTCTATGTAAGTTGCATTTACCTTTGTTGGTGCGCTGGCCTGGGGTGTAACAAATTATAGATCATTACAACAACTTAGAATTGTAGTTTTCTGGTGCATTTTACTCTATGTAAGTTGCATTTACCAAATCAGAAGTATTTCTATGTTCATTTAATTCCTAAGTTTCCTAAATTTCGTCAATTATATGGCTCAAGCGTTATTATGTGTTGTTTCATAGGTATAAATTAAACAAACCTAAGCCTGGATGGTGTTAACTATTTTTTAAAGTCCAATGTGTTTAGTTGAATATTTATGTATACACACATGTAGCGTTTCATTTAAAACTTAATTACTCACCAATTAAAATTGATAAAAGCTCTGTGACTTGAAGGATGTTGTTCTTGACCCTCTATATGTCAAGAGAAGTGAGCATTCGATGGAACTTGTTTCTAGAATTATCCATTTATAGATTGTGAGAGGGAAACTTCTAAACGGAAAAGATTTTATGGCTTCTTTGGAGCAGGTTTTTTATTTGTTACAATTTTCTATCTCATGTTAGGCTAATTGAAATTATCTTGTTAGTTTTGTTATTATATTGTAAGTTACAATGAGCTAGGAGCTGTGCCATAGATTCCTGTTTTAATGTTAGATTTCGAGTGCCAAGTATTCTTTTTTTTTTGTTACTTATCACTTTTTTTCAAGTAACCAAATTTTTATTGCAAATATCTGGTTTTAACGAAGATGATTATTTAGTTCTCAAACTTGAATACTTTGTGAGTTTCATTTTATGATTTCAATTGAGTTTTTATGTTATTTTGTTTACGGTGTATGTTTATTTTCTCCACAATAAAGCTGTATTTTATTAGTTACTAAATCATTTGGCAATGTAAAGTTTCACATGATTATGAGAAGAAATTATTAAATGATCGCCTGGAGTCACTTCAGGCAATGGAGAAAGACTATCATACAATGGTTGGAGAAGTGGAAAAACCTCGTTTGGAGCTCAATAAAGCTGATACCACCTAAACGAGAGCAGGTTTTTTTTTAAAAAAAATTAGTCGTAATGTTGTATTTGCTTTTCTCTACTTCATTATTTTCTTCATATTCTGTATGAGACTCCTATTTTTCCCTCAGCTGCTGATGGAAATATGGTGGTGCACTTGGAAACATTGAGAATCAGGCTTTTGCTCGAACTGTAGGACTAATTATGTATGAGGATGGTTATCCCCAAGGCCAGATATATCGTCTTTCACATCTATGTAAATAATTGAATTCTATTAAATTTTTTTGATGTTGAATTAGATTTTATATTTTCTATGATTAAATATAGTAACGATGTTTGTGTTCTTGTTCGTAGATTGTCATAATGAAGGGGAATATCATGCCATATTTTTCATGGAACATTCACCCTTTGATCTTGCTTATGTTATATAGTGAACATAATGTAGAAATGCTTAAATGTTACTCAGTTAGTTCAGAATCATTTAGAATATTCTTTGGAACTACATTTTGTATATTAGATGTGTGTAGATTGATGATAAGATTATATCAATCCAGTTAAGTAAAAACATATGTATATAACGGCCACTGCTGAATTCATTCTTTTTGTAGTTTAGAGGGTGTGTTGTGTTATTGATTTTGACATGTGTTAACTCTAAGAAGTTAGTTTTTACACAGCTGAATCAAATCATCCAGGTGAGTCTTTGATAAGAAAATAATTCTATAGGTTTTTGTAGATTTACTTCTTTCTGGCTCTGTATGTGGAGAAAATCCTTATTTCATTATGCATTATATTTTAAAATTTCAAACTTATGTTGAGATACATATATGAAGTCATATCTCTATCCCAACACAATTTGAGATTCATCAAATCATTTAATTCTTTCCTTCTGTTTTTAGTTTATATTGCTATGTTTTTACATGCATAACAAGAACACATTTGAATTCAGAAACGTAATGTCAAGTATTAATTTTGAGTTCCTTCAATTCTCTTGTTCTTATTTTCTTTAATTTGGCTACTTTAACTTGTTAGGTATGTAACAAAGATGAAAGGAGAACAGACAATGGGTGAAGCAGAAGCAAGGAATTGACTTTAATAAGTAGTTAATTCGGTTAGTTCTTGATCATTCCACTAGAGCATTCAAATATATCAAGTAGAATAAATTTTATGCCACTTGTTTATATTGTCACTTGTTTACATATACATATACATGTAGATATATACATGTAGATATACATATATATAGGGAGTTACTACGCGTCGCCAATTTTTACTTCGCGTCGCCCGTCCAAAAGACAAAAATACCCCCGAAGCAAAAAAATTTTTTTTTTCACCCCTCGCCGGATTGTCAATTCCGGCGACTGTATAATGGCCGGCCGGATTTTCCGGCCGGCCCAGTTGCCGGCTGGAATTTTATTCCGGCCAAAGGAGTTAAGAGCCGGAATAAAATTCCGGCCGAACCATATTATGGCCGGAATAAAATTTCGGCCAATAATGTGCTTGGCCGGAATTTTATTCCGGCCAGCTTGAGACTTGGCCGGAATAAAATTCCGGCCGGCCATTTGGCTGGCCGGAATAAAATTCCGGCCAACCACATATTTGGCCGAAATTTTATTTCGGCCATAATATGGTTCGGCCGG
>CATIWQ010504906.1:0-10049 GCA_949673415.1 Euphorbia schlechtendalii
ATTTTACTTTGTTTCTTCCCTACTTTATCTTTAGACCTGGTTCCTTCCCTGTGGGTTCGATATCTTTTAAAACTACATCGTAACTGTATACTTGCAGTTATCATCATTTTTCTATGCGATAAGGGGTATTGACAACACCTACATTTATTTGTGAACAAGTTTATGGCACAGTCATTAGTCGATAGTTCACGAGATTTTGGAACCATTTATAGATTAAACTTATCAGTAGAAAAGTGGTGAACACCTAGAACTGTGAGGTAAATTGTGCGCTCCAATTAAGAATGAATTGTTGGGCCACTCCTTGATAAAAAGGTCATAGTGTGAACATTGGTTGACCAAGATGACTTTGTCCTTCCCCGAACTGGTATAAGGCAGTAGGAGCTGGGGGCACTAAGTGTGAGGTGGGAGTCAGGCTGTCTAATCGGATTACCGTTGTTAAGGGTGACCTCTAAGCTGGACACCACATTCTGAGCTCTTGGCGAATAAGCGATGGTAGTTGTTCACCGTTGGCAAAGGCATTCAAGGTAGTTGCAATCTCGGCGCTCACTAACTATTGATGTGTCTATTGAGAGTTTTACCCCATAAGGTTAGGATGATCTTCACTCGCACCTTCTTCTTATGGATTGGCCATGAAAGATGGACATTGAACTGAATCTGAATCGGGACCCGATTCCTCACTTGAGTTAGTGTATGAAACCCCCTCCAGATTGGCCATGATTGGAGAAACGTGGACCAGGCGGTGAGCAACCCTTTTCCAAGCCCCCTTTCGATACACAAGTAAAAGATCAGACCATGCGTTTGGGATTTATGACATGATTCATGATGCAAAAAATGAGTGAGACATTTAATGTTATGAGTACATTCAAAGGGGTTAGCATACCATGATGTGAGATAAATAATATGCTTGTCAATCCATTTGAAACAAACAAGTTAGTCGTTAGGTAAAAATATGAATAGGTGGAAATGAAAATCCAACACTTGGGGTTGGATTTGAGATCTGTATCATTTCTATGTAATATCGTAACGTGAATGGTGTATATGAAGTGACCAAATTATCATGTGGTAATAGGTTAATATTTTGATATTTCATACTATGACTAGATCTTATAAAATGAGGAGGTCAAAATTATTTTAGGTAAGCAGTGTAACATACCTTGCTGAAATGAAAATAACCATTATATATAGCTAATGAATGAATGATTTGGTTATTTTTCCCAACTAGGGTGGAGCTTTGGATGCCTGTGTGGTCCTTGCTATTTGAGGGTATGTGGTTATGTACGAATCATTACCCCGTGTGGCCGGATGGTTCGGGCATTAAGCATATACCCTTGAAGATTTGGTAAGGTAAGGTTTTTGAAATAAGTTCGACTCATATTGGGCTTAGGTTCGGATGTCAGCAGGGATATCACATGATGTAGGTAAAGTGGTTTGGGTAGGTATTTGCCCCGTTTGGGCTATGTGGCATGTGTGATTTCCTTGTGTGGTCTATGAGTTGGGCGTCAAGTGGACATCTCATAAGTAACGTGTGGAATAAGTTATTGCCCTTTGTGGGCTGAGTTTCAACTGTCAAGTGGACATCACGTAGTAAAAGAAATGTATGTTTCCCATGTACGGGGCTAATAGTCGAATGTCAAGTTGACATCTTACTGGAAAGGGGTAAGTGATGTTTCATGACTCTAAATGGTTCATGTTATCCTAGGGTAACACAATCTCGAGTGTTATCTAACCCTAAGTGTGTGTGAGGCTGATTTGGCATCATGATGATGAGAAGATGCAATGTACATCATTGTAATCATAAGTGTGTGCGTTCAAGTGTCTGCACTAAGATTCATAGTTAGCATGACATTTGTACAATAATAAGTATGTAGCACATAGCGTGCAACGTCCAAACTTCCAACCATACAACTTCTGCGTGTAGGTTTTTTGGCTAGTCTCTATCCTAAGTTTGGTTCATCTTAAGACCACAGGGGTGCTAAGGAGTGCACCTGCAAGAAAATATAATGCATGGTTGTTTGTTGGGTAACACCCTAGGGAAAAAGCCCATGGCTTATTTACATGAGGTTTGTAAGTGGGTTGCTGATGTAGAAGGTTCTTGTTGCACTAAAATACACTCTAAACCTCTAACGAGGGAGGTACATGCGATATGGCAACAAGTGTCCCACCCGCTCAAGTACTATCTTTTCTCAGGGAGGCAGATTAGTATAAGAGAAAGCTTCATGGTAATAGGGGAACCTTAGACTTACGGGCTAATCCCTTCTATTGCAATGTGAATTTATAAATATGTCATAATTAAGAGAAAATGGAATAATAAGATCAACAATTTTTTACACTTATCCAAAATCTAAAACCTTTTTTTTTTAAAAATACAAGTTTCTACAAAAATCCTTAGCGAAGTCACCGTTGTGAGCGAAAGACACGAAGCGATGGGCCGAGAGCACGCGGGATGAGAGGCACGGTCCACTAGGATGTTTTCTCCTTCTCTTTCAAACCTTTCAGGTCCTTAACCAGGTACATTTTCATTTTCAACAAAAAAAACCTCAGTGGACCGTCACTCCTTGTTATTCGCTCACACCGCTCAGAGTTTATCATCCTCTCTACTCCATCAAACTACGAGAGCGGGTTGGCCAACCACCTCATGTTTGACCAACTTTTGGATGGCCTTCAAGAGATCTTTGTAATTATTCGTGTGGTGGCCTACCGCTACATGATAATTGTAGAAATTATGCTTATCATCCTAGCTTGGTGGTGATTAGGTCTTCAAGCTGTCCAACTTCTTTAGCTCCCGCTTCTTAGTGAAGAGAAAGCAAAGGTTGGCTTCATACAGAGAGACCCCATGGTATACCTATTTTGATAGCCTCACCACCGCTACCTGTTCAGACTAGACTACCAGCACTGTGGCTTGCTTACCCTTGGACTATGAAGGGTTGGTGGATGACGATCCTGAGTCATTCTTCTTGAACCACGTCTTACTAGCAGGCTATCCCTCAGGCATCTCCAGGGATTCGATCCACTCCATTGGCTCGGTCTTCTCAAACACTTCGTTATAGAAGGAAAAGGTATCCTTTCCCAATCTTTGTCTGTATGTGGGCAGAGCTCTATTTAGCAACTTCATGATCATCTTTGATAGACTGAGATGATCTTTTAACAAGACTTGGGTGGCCATCCATCGGCTATAGTACGGCTTGAACATTTCCCTAGGTTTTTGCCTCACAGCTTCTAAGTTTTGCATGGTCATCTTCATCTGAGAGTTAAAGCCGTATTGTTGTTCCACTGAGGCCGCTGAGAGGTGCTCCTAGTTATGAGATACCTCAATGGGTAAGTTGTTATACCATTGATTGGTTGGAGTTGCCAGCGTCACTATAAACATCTTTGCCAGCATCTTATCATTGACTTGATGGGCTTGCATCACCATTTGGTAATTGGTCAGATGGGCCTAGGGATCTCCTTCCCCATTGAACTTTACTATATCCGGCATCGAGAAGTTTTTCGAGAGCCACTCATCACTTATTATTACCGGGGGTACTGAATAACTGTCGGGGTTGGAAGCTTGGATGTTGAGAGGTGTGAGTTACCAAGAACTGTTACCATAGCTCTTCTATATTGGGCTAGGAAGTAGAATAGCCCATCTCTAGCCTAGCCTGGAAGCCGTACTAATTGTAAGGACCTTGGGGGCATGAAGGACCCCTGGGAGGAAGTGTTGAACTTGTTTGGGCCTAAAATTGACCCAGATGTTGTGCTAACAGTGCACTGTAATTCATACCATAACCAAATGATGGAGCTTGAAAGTTTGGAATATCCCTGAATTAGGGGGAAAAACCTTGTGATGGGGGATGAAACTTAAAGACGACCCTCCTAGCCTCACTATCATTGCAAACTGCTGATAACCTAGCTGAAAACCTTGCTGAAAGCTTGACTACCCTGGTAGAACTGACTGATCCACAACTAACTGATTTACCCTTACTCTTGCCTAACCAATGCTTCCTGAGACCTGGCTTACGTCGAAACTAGCTTATCCCAATCTAGGGGGGAACTAGAACTGATCTACTACTTGAGAGCCTCTTGTATTGAGATAACTGCTAGATAATGGGAATGTGTGAGGAGTGGAGCCTGGCCTCCTTTCTATAAGGTGATTCACAACAGTGGACCTTAGAGGTTTCTGATGAGCTCCTAGTCTGATAGCCTGTCCTCTTGTTGTCTAGACAGGTATGGAATTGCATAGCCTGGGTGACCTGGTCGCTATAGAGAACTGCACTGACAGCATTGGTAATCTCCTGACTTGACCTAAACTACGGGGTCGTGGGCCTATCTTGAACTTGCTGATCTTTCCCCCCTAAAACATTCTGATGTTCTACCATCTCGAGAACCTGCTTTGAATCGAAAATTGATCTTTTCTCCAAACCAAACCCTGAAATTGAATCTGAACCTGAATCCTCGCTTGAATCCATATACGGAAGACCCTATATGAACGATTCTTCTCGGTGAGCCACGGTGGAAGAGATCCGGACGAGCCAATGAGCTGACCTCCTCCAAGCCTTAACTGAAGCAGACAGAATCAACCGTCATAAAAAATGTTCATGTATTGGCTGCGACACAAGGGTTAGCATTCTATGATGATGAATAAAAGTGTTGCCGGCCTAGGGAGCTAGCTAAAAAATAAGTGGGTTTGCCAATCCTTTTGAAACATGTAGAACCCAAGTTAATTGTACCTCACAGTACTCAAAAGTTTTGGTGATAGCAATCAATATGGGATAGTAAAAGTTAATTGAACATTAAGAATGCTTTTACTTAGTGTAGGAAAAGCCAAGTGTGTGCTGAGTACTATATAGTTTATGTTATAATCACTCAACTCATGTTGAGTTACAGTATTACTAATCTAAAAGTAATTGTTTTTGCGATGCTGATTATTATCATGACACGTATGCTACTAACTACTTTTGTGAAGGAATATAATATTCCTCTGTTATATTTCAGGAGAAAAAGGAGCTGAAATTAATAGAGATTCATGTGGTTCTCACAACATTAAACGTGGCTGTACAAAGTGTCAGATATTCCTCATTAGAATCAAAATATAAGGAATAATCCCGTGAAATGATTGTTGAACCCAAGTTACTCAATATCTAACAGTACTTGAGATGTTTTGGAAATAGCAAACCATGTAAGATAATGAATTTAATTAAGTTCTAAGTATACTCTTAATTAATGAAGCTAAACGTGAGTTTGTGTTCTAGGATAAAAACAACTCTGTTTGTTGACAGTAATTAATTAAGTTACGGCTTAGAATAAGAAAAGCTGAGTTCATTTTTAACCGGTTGAACCCGTGCTGAGTACTATGCAGTTTAATGAATAATAACTCAGCAAGAACTGTGTGTAGATTTTATTTAATTAAAGGCATTATAATAAGACACTATGAGGATATATTGACAGCCGTACTACTAACAGTTTCTATGAAGAAACAGAATATTCATTTGTGATTTTGCAGGTCAACTAATGCAACAAATAATAGAATATTCATAGCGGCTAATACAAGACAAATGTAGTTCAACTCTACTAAGTCTTGCCTGGAACTTTTTCACAAAAGTCCAAGAAGAAGTGCGCCTCTGTCAACCCCATTCCTTAGTGTCTCCGCACGTGTCAGATTATGTCAAGGACACCAACCAATCAAGATTGCCCGTTGCATCGCATGCGTCCTTCTCTCTAAGATAAAATTGCTTGAAGACAAAAGAGCTTACTTACATAGTAGCTTAACTCTTCACAACGTTCAGATTTCTACCTATGAAGCGTCCCAGAAAATATCTCCAACGGGAAGATTTGAAAGATGTGAAGGGAAGAAATATTAAAGAACTGCAAAAGAAGAGAAGTCTGCAACAGCTACTTCACAGAACTTCAAACTATAAATAGAAGACTGAAGCAGATGTTGAAGACGGTGAATCACCTTGAATTTCCTTAAGAGCCAAAGTTACTGCAAATTATTCTAGCTTTCACAGAAATTCTAAATCAAGCAAGCTACAAACAACCATTTTGTTATCTATTTGTAATAGAGAGAAGTAGCCTTGAGAAACTACATTGTAAGGATTCAACATTTTATAAGTTGAATTCAGTTCGCTATTCTCTGTTGAGATTTGAGTGTCTGTTTAGGAAGGTTACCTAAATGGAGGAAGTGGCAGTTAGAAAGGAGTGACTTTCTGTAATTGTTTCTGTCCAAGTGTCTATTTGTGAAGGGTACCCAAACAGAGGAAGTGGTAGTTTGAAAGGAGGGACTTTCTGTAATTGCATCTACCTGCTATAAAGGTTGCTCCGCCTATTGAAGGAACGAATCACTAGTGGATTAAAGCTCGGAGAGGAATCCGGGGACTAGATTAGGCAGAGGCTGAACCAGGATAAAATCTCAGGTGTTAACGTTCTAACTCTAAGCGATTAGCTTAATCAGCTTCTTGTTCATTCATTTCTCATACTATTTCATTTGCTTGATATCTAGCAAGTACTGAGTAATAATACTCAGTACAGAGTTGAAGATGAACTATGCCAGCTGAGCTGAACAGTTTATAAGTTTTTATATTTCACTCATCAAGCATACTCAGCATGCATATAAAACCATACTGAGTTATAATTAAAATGAAAATAATCTATAATAACCTAGTATATGCATTCACCCCCCTCTGATGTTGTTGTTAGCCGGTTTACGGACCAACAAGTGGTATCAGAGCAGTTGCTCACGTATAAGACTAACCATCTTGAGTTAGATCCTTAAATGACATTTAATAACTACAGCTCTAGCTCCAGTCAAACAGTCCTTCTGAGGGAAGGAATGTCTGTTACCAGACCTCCTCTATTTGATGGTAATCACTATACGTTTTGGAAAAACCGTATGAAAAATTTTATCCAGTCACAAAGTATGCAGGCCTGGGTCGTAATTGAGCTTGGTCCTAGAGTTCCTACTGAGGTTAGGAATGGTGTACGTGTCACCGTAGATCCTGAGGACTACGATGACTCTGACCTGAGGCTTCTCAAAGAGAATACCACAACTATTAACTTCTTACACTGTGCGCTTGATCTTACAGAATTTAATAGGGTGTCAGGATGAGAAATAGTATAGGAATTCTGGAAAAAGCTGGAGATTACCTACAAGGGGACAAATAAGGTCAAGGAGACAAAGATAAACCTCATGCTGAGAGAGTATGAGATGTTCTCGATGGATGCTAATGAAGGTATTCAGAGTATGAACACTCAATTCATTAACATTGTTAATGAACTCAAACGTCTTAGAAAGGAGTTCAACGAGGAAGAGCTCGTCAAGAAAATCCTCCGCCTTCTCACAATAGAGTGGGATTCCAAGAAAAGCGCAATCGAAGAAGCTCACGACCTTAAGACCTACAGCTACGATGAGTTGATCGGCACCTTGTTGACTCATGAGATGTCACTAAGAAAGCACTCAGATGACTCCAAGAAAATTTGGGGCAAGGAAAGCAAAGCCATTATCCTCAAGGCTGAATCATCTTATGAGTCCACCAGCTGCGACTCTAATGAGGAAATTGCCCTTCTAACTAGGCGTTTCAAACGCTTTATAAAGAAGGACAGGAAGTTCAATCAGAAAAATTTTCCCATTAAAAACAAGTCAACTCAGCACAGACGTGGAGCTAAGGAAGGACAAAGAAAAGAGCATAGCAAATAAATCAAGTGCTACGGATGTAGAGAGAAAGGGCACATTCAATCAGGCTATCCAAAGGTGAAGAAGGACAAATTCAAAAAGAGATTCTCCAAGAAGATTAAAGCTTTTGCTGCCACTTGGAGTGACTCAGAAGAATCCTCATCCTCTGACAAAGAAGCTTCTGACTCAGCAAATCTTTGCTTGATGGCCTTTGATAATCAAGGCGAATGCTCAACATCAATCTCTGGTAGCAAATCTTTCGCTGACAACTCTGAAGCTAAGCTTGACAAAGGAAAAGCTCATCAAACTGAGGTAAATTTTGAATTCTCTTTGTCATTAGAAGAAATTGCCCAGGCTCTCTTTGATGCAATGAAATTAACTAATAAATCTATGAAAAATATCAAAGAGATAGTGAGGAGAGGAGATGATTTGGAAGATATTAACGCTTCCTTATCACTTGATATCCGTTTTCTTTGTGAAAAAGCTGAGTACCAAGAATGTACTATCAGCAAGCTCGCTAAGATACTAGATGAGCTAACTGATGAGATATTAGCATTAAAGAAGAAAGAGATTCCTCCTCCAGCAAACAATCAGAATTTGAATAACCACTCTCGCAATTCAAAGAAGAAATATTTCTCTAAACAGGAGAAAGTGAGCCAACTAAAGACAAAAACTAAGTGCGACTTTTGTGGAAAAACTGTACATGTCACAGTAAGATGTAGACATAAAAATGGTTATTATGACAATTATGATTGGACTAAAACAAGCACCACTAAAAAGAAAGCATGGGTACCTAAGCAAACTTAATTATTTTGCAGGTGCGCCTTAGATCCGCTGATGACTCTCAAATGTGGTACTTGGATAGCAAATGCTCAAGGCATATGATAGGAGATGAAAGCCAATTCATCTCATTGGAACGCAAGAGAAATGGGAGTGTCAATTTTGGAGACAACAAGAAAGGAAAGATTATAGGGTGTGGTACTGTTGGTGTCTCTCCTTCAATCGAAGAAGTGTATCTAGTCAAAGGACTGGAGTTCAACTTGCTCAGTATAGCTCAGCTCTGCGACAAAGGCAAGAAGGTTATTTTTAACCTAGCAGGATGCTCAGTAATTGACTGTAAGATAAACGCAACCATACTCTTTGCTCCTAGAACCAATAATGTCTATATGGTTAATTTATCCCAGGGCTCCTCTGATGTATGTCTTGTATCTAAGGAGGATAATGCTTGGCTATGGCACAGAAGGTTGATTCATATAAATATGAACATTCTATCCAAATTGGCTAAAAAGAAACTAGTTGAGGGTTTACCCAGTATCAGTTTTGAAGAGGATAAACTCTGCTCAACTTGCTAGCTTGGTAAGCAAGTTAAGAAATCATTTAGATCAATTAATCACGTAGTAACTAAGCAACCGTTGGAGTTACTACACCTAGATCTCTTTGGCCCAGTTCAACCTATGGGTTTGGGTGGTAAGAGATTCACTCTAGTTGTTGTAGATGACATAACGAGATTTACATGGGTAGTCTTGCTGAGTAGCAAAGATGAGACTTATGAATTTTTTTTAAGCTGAGCAATCGGATTATGAACGAACTATATACTAAAATCAGTAGAATCCAAAGTGATCATGGACGTGAATTCCAGAACTTTCATTTCGAAGAATTTAGTTCAGCACATGGCATTGAGCACAACTTCTCTTCTCCTTATACTCCTCAACTAAATGGGGTTGTAGAAAGGAAGAATAGGACCATAGTTGAAATGGCCCGATCCATGCTGAGTGATAACAATCTACCAAAATACCTTTGGGGAGAAGCTGTTAGCATAGCATGTTATCTCTTGAATCGGGTCTTAATTCGCCCAATTCTTGAGAAAGCTCCCTACGAGCTTTGGTGAGGGTGCAAGCCTAAGATCGGTTACCTCAGAGCCTTTGGCAGTAGATGCTTCATTATTAACTCTAAAGAGTAATTAGGGAAGTTTGATCCTAAGTCTGATGAAGGTATCTTTCTAGGATACTCAACTAATAGTAGGGCATATAGAGTATATGTCAAGTGTACTGGTCTTTTAGAAGAGTCTATGCATGTAGATTTCGATGAAACTAACATTGCAGAAAGGCATCCAAATGAAGAAGATGATGGAGCTACTCAGTTTTCAAATCCACTCAGTACGTAGCATGCTGAGATACTCGACTCAGCACAGAATCCCCCAGCTGAGGAAATCAAAGACGATGATGAAGATCTTTCAATCAACTTCAACAATGGCGAAGATCAACCCCCACTTCAGCAACCAATTCTCAATCCTCCAGTAGCTGATCAAAGTCAACCTAGAGTGATTAGAACTCATCGCAACCATCCGCTTGAAAGCATAGTCGATGATATTCACAATCTAGTAATGACAAGAGGTCAGCTCAGC
>CATIWQ010504938.1:0-16173 GCA_949673415.1 Euphorbia schlechtendalii
AATTTAGGATTAGTTTCAGCTCAACTTTTAGGTCATAACTTAATTGATCTAAATAAGATTCATAATTTGAACAATATGTTCATGTTGCTCATCCTCTCATCCCTTACCTTCTACATGTGTTTTTGAATTTTTTTTCATTTAGCTATTTATCTATCGAACTGTTTATTTTATTGACATGTCGCTGTAGAGTTTTTTTTCATCTCAATTTTATCTTTGAAGCATCATCCATTGTGATATACTTTTTTGTAAACTTTTTTTCAACTGTTCGGTATCTTGTAGGAGACTAGTAAAAATCTCATATGTCTTTGGAAGTTTGTTCAATCCACCAAATTTATGTTTGTACCAAGTTTCTACTATATTTCATAAATACTCCTCTAGAGATCTATGAGGCACATGTCTTGTATTTTTGTAATTGATGCAAAAATAAAACTTCATTGGACAACATTTGTATACTCGTTTTAAAGGATTTTTACAAAAATGCACATAAAACATCCTATCATGTACCTTGTACAAAAGTATTAAACAAACAACTATAAGTCTTAAAAGTAAATGAAAATGATTAGAAAGTGATTCTAATACGTTAGATATAAGAATCCATAGAATTTGAATCTAGTAGGTATCCGGTAGATATCTTATAGGAATAACAAACTATCAAATCTAGTAAGGATCTTGTAGGAATCTGGTCGCAGACACTATATACTAGATAACTTGTACAAAATTAGTAAACAAACAATTATAATCTTGAAATTATACGAAATGTATTAAAAAGTGATTACAACACAATTGATATAAAAATTTACAAAGTATTGAACCAAATAGGTATTTGGTAAGAACCTAATAGTCACCTGGTAAGAAGAACAAACATTGTCAAATCTGTATGAAGAATAAAGTATATCAAATTTGATACGAATCTGGTAGGTAACACAAATGCATGTCACAATTTATCTCCATAGCATATGTGCACATATCAATAATGATTTTTACAAAATTCACTTACATATGAGCAATCTACACTATACACCTACAGGATACTTACTAGATACTTTTAAAAACTTTTTTTTTCAATATCTGGTAGGAATCTGGTAGGATTCTGGTCGAAACCTTGTTTTTCATTAGAAGTTTGTTTAATCTAGCAAGTCTATGTTTGTAACAAGTTTGTACTATATTTCATAAATTTATTAGTATTCTACTAGATAACTACCAAATATTTTCAATTGTTTGAAATCTAATAGGAACCTTGTAGGAATGTGATAGATTCATGATAGGAACCATATATTTTATTGCTATCATTCAAAACAAAAAATAAAAAATTATAAAAAAAAAACTACGAATTTAGAAAAATTATCACCATCCTACTATATGCTTACAATATACTTATTCGGAACTTATCATTATAAATTCAAAAATATTATACAATGCAAAAATGAATTAGAAGATAAATTTATAACAATTTACACTGCATTTTTTACGATTTCTCTTAACATAAATACAAGGATTAGTAAAAAAAGCAATTGAAGGGAGGGGTAAGGTAGTAAACTTCAACAAGCTTTTGTAAACGATTTAACAGCACAACAGTCTTCACTAAAGATAACAAAAAAAAAAACAAAAGAGCACAATACTCTCACAAGTTTGTCGATTGCCCCCAATTTCAGTTCCCCTGAAAACAAACCCTAATCCCTCACTCGATCTCAGGGCTTCTCCACTACTGAAACAGCCCGAGTAAGGGAGTAGAGATGGACGCCATGAGAAAGCAGCTGGATGTGCTCATGGGAGCCAACCGTAATGGCGACGTTAGGGAAGTTAATCGCAAGTATTACGATCGTGATGTATGTCGCATGTACTTGGTCGGCCTTTGCCCTCACGACCTTTTCCAATTGACGGTAATTCTGTCTTCTTTATATTTTTTTTCCTTTCAACCTAGTCTTTCAGTAGAGATTAAAAGTGTTCGTCTGCTAGCAAAAAATATATTTGTGTGTTTGGGAGATTTTGTGGGTGGCGAAATCTATAGTTTCTAATTTCAGAACGAGGTGGAGTTGCATGTCTTGATAACTATAAGAACCGTTTAACGAACAAAACAATATCCTGGTCTGAATGTTGTTGAGACCGAAATATGCATGCATACAATGTGATAATGAAGATTTCTCTAATCAACTTCAACGTTATGATGTGACGATGATAATCATTTTAACAAGAATTAGAGTATATATGTGATTGTGCAGATTGTTGGTGCCAATGGTAGTTGACTGGTTGTTATATTATTTTTACAAGTATGCCGATTTTAACTCTGTGTTTAACTCACTCGCATGCATGTGTGTTGAACAAAATTAGAATGATTTTGTCTCATAATTGTTATGTGCTTTCTTTTTCAGAAAATGGATATGGGGCCATGTCCAAAGGTTCATTCACTGCAGCTTAGGAAAGAGTATCCTTTGTTTGTCTGATACACCTATAAACATTCACCTGGCCTGATAACAACTGCAACCTGTAGTTGATGTCTTTTTTTTAAGTTACCTTTGTGTGTGTTTGTTCCCCTTTTGTATATTTACAATCAAATTGGTAAGCTAGATTCTTTTGTAAATATATAATATTATAGTATTCTTTGTATATGATATTAATTTCTTAACTAGCGCATAGATACAAAGAGGCCCGGGCAAAAGGTGTAAACAACTATGACAGAGAGTTGGAGGATGTTATCGATCGGCTCATTGTTGAGTGTGATAAGAAAATCAGTAGAGCTCTTAGGCGTCTTGATGCTGAAGATGCTAAGGCTGCTATTGCAATATCAGTCTCCGAGGTTACACTGGTAATGTCCGAGTTCTTTACCTTTGTTGATAGGTTATATGTGTTAATGTTCTGTATCATTTTAATAAACTTCCTTTTTGGAAAGCAGAATCCAGAGATAATTGAATTATCAAAGCAGATCAAGGAAAAGCTAAAAGAAGCTGATAAACATGGTAAGAAATGTGATCTATTTAGTGTTTGGTTTGATAAAATCTGACGTTTTTTTTATTTATTTGCAATGCTTTTCCAAAAGCAAGCTGATAATAGTTGGGATGGTATAGGAACCTAATTGTGGTGGAGTTTTGATGGAAATAATGATTATGTGAAATTAAGTTGCTAGATGATGTTTTCAAACTGCTTAATTGGTTGATCAGTGTTTAATTAAACTAAACTATTTAATGAATTATATGGCTGCTGTAGGTTTACAAACTGTTATAGTGCAAAGAGAAAATTTGGTAAATAGTTAGTTTTTATTCAAATTGACAGATTTGGAAGGGAAGACTGATTTTAAAATTCAAGCACTTGAAGAAGTGGAGAAGCTCAGAAGTGAAAGAGCAGAGAAGCAGGTATTAGGCTCTGATTGTGTAGAATTGCTTTGTAAACCAGTGTGCTGTTATTTATTTATGGTTGTACGCTTCTTTTTTTAGTTTTTATTTTAATAGAGGTCTGTGATATTTAATGACTTTTATTCTCTTTTGCTAGTCTGCACTACTTTTAGAAGCCTTCAACAAAGACAGGGCATCTTTGCCTCAACCGCTGCCAAATCCTCCACCATTGGCAGCCTTGCCTGTGCACACTCCTGATCCTCATATCCAGGAAATGATAAATGAGAAGCTAAAGAAGGCAGAGGATCTAGGTAAGAAACTACATGCTAAAAGACTTGTTAGGTAATGGTCACTAGTATGGCCATTCAGTTGATGTGCATTTGTTGTCGTTTTTAGTGTAAGTTCGCCCTCCCAAAACCACAGTTGGAAATTTTGTGGGAATTAGTAAAAGGAAGGATATAAAATTGTTATATAGTCCATTATACTTCTGTTCATATGATTAGCTATATCAGCAATGAAATATTGCTCGACTCTGAGACCTATAAGCTTATCATATTTCTACTTTTTTTGTTATACCGAATCATATAAATTTAGATGTGTAAATCTTTTTAAAACATATTCTACTTCTACTCCTTGTCCGCAGTGTATATTTTTAAATGCCTTTTGGATTCTTCAGGTGAACAAGGAATGATAGACGAGGCTCAAAAAGCTATGGAAGAAGCAGAGGCCCTCAAGAAGGTTTTGTTATTAAATCTTATTTTCCCACAATATTTAGTTTTGGTTTTTTGTTATTGTTTTTCTTTACCTCTTGTTTCTTCTTGTCCTTCTCTCATTTTCAAAGTTCAAATTTGGTTAATATACAATACTAGTAATAGTTCGTTAATTTACAATATTAGTTAATAGCTCTTATCTTCTCTTCAGCTGCCTTCCAGACAAGATCCTGCTTTGGATTCGTCCAAATACACTGCTGCTGATGTGCGCATAGTAAGTTTACTTTCTTAAGTTTGTACTTGATGACATCTGATGTCTTTTGAAGCCAAATAACCTGGAAGTGAATTGTTGAATAAGATCAATAAATACTGAGAATTGAGAAGCCTTACTCAAGTTAAATATGTATTGGTCTATATGTTTATGCCAAAACAATTTCAGGCGAAAAATTTATTGTGCTGATTGAAAATTACTTTGGCTCTTTCTAGCCCTGTCTTATTTTTTTTTATCATTCAATAACCATCTAAGTTTCATGTTTTATTTCTGAATCTTTCAGAGTGGCAACATGCTTGAATTTGGAGTGTTGATGTCATCCATTTCAGTATTTGATGATCTTTTTACATGTTTATCTGCTTCTTCTCTGTTTCATGCATGATGCTTCTTCATTTGAGAGAACCAATAGTAGATTCAGATTTCTTGATACATATTTTGGAAATGAAATAATCCATAATTTTTTGTTGTTGAGATCTGATTAGACTTGAACATGAAACATTGTGCTAATATGTGGTAACATTGAGATTTCCTGTAATGCTGCTGTTCCTGTGCCCCACTTATATATGCCTGGCCTATCTGGAACATGAGGTCTTAGTCTCACCCTTCTCTTTTTTATATATTTTTTCAGACTGATCAGAAGTTGCGTGTTTGTGACATTTGTGGAGCATTTTTGAGTGTATATGACAGGTAATATTTGATCTTATGCAACCAATGTTAGTTTTGCAAGCTTTCAAGAGAAACAAAAGAATTAGTATTTGGGGTTTCAAGTGGTTCAGCTTTTGATCGAACTATTATACCTCCTTGTTACCAGCAGGCTTTTGGCCCAGTTTTTCGAGGATAACTTTTGCAGCTAAAAATGTGCGTCTATTTCTGTTTTCTATGCTTGTGTATCATGATATAGTTAGAAAATTATAGGGCTACTTACTATAAATGTGCATGATCTATCAAATATGATGGGCACCAAGAAGCAGTTAATTGTTTGTCTCTACTTTCAGTGATCGACGTTTAGCAGATCATTTTGGAGGGAAGCTTCACCTGGGTTACATGCAAATCCGTGAAAAACTAGCTGAGCTTCAGGTATGCAAGAAAACTAATAGTTCTTAGCAGAAAACAAACAATAATTGCTGAAACATCGGACCTGCTTATTATTACCACTATTTATCGCAACTTTGTTTACTACATTTTTAAAGATGTATAATTGCATGACATTTTTCTCCCATGATAATTATTTCATTGAATGCACTTAAAATATGTGTCCTGCTAAGTTGGTTAAATATGTTGTTTTACCTGTCTTGTCTCGAGGATATCTGTAACTTGGTCTTCTGTGGATTAGGTGCTGGTTTTGACGTTTCACGTTCATCTGTAGAGATACTTAGTTTTATGGATCTGTGAGTTTTTCTTTTCCCAGAAGAATTCTTTTTAGTTCACCCTTTTTAGATTTGGTTGCTGGCAGACTTCGAAAGACTTTACTTGTCTTGTATGCCCGGTCTACACACATCATGGAAGCTTAATACTTCCCCTGCTAATAAACTACATTGGATGAAGACTCATTTATATGGTTGAGAGCAATATATTTTTTTTTATTTATTTATAATTTTTAAATACAGCTGTTATGGATTTTTACTGCGGCCTAATAATGTGCTACAAATTTATAACGTCGATGCTTAGATAATGATGATTTTATTATTGCTATGATCCGGTTTATTTAGTTATTTAAATTCATTTTAAATTTCTTACTATGCGACTTATAGGTCACGCTTCGTTCGCGGAATGGCATAGAGTAGGAATAGATATTCAACAAAATGGAATAGAGGATAGATGAAATAATTTTTCTTATTCCACCTTATTCCATTGTTTGGTTCAAGACTGGAATAGCACAAGGAATATACGTATATTAATTTTTTAGAGACTATATAAGTATTTGCAAGGAAAACTTAGACACAAAAAAGAAACAAAGAGTGACAAGTGTTTTTTATGAAAACAATGAAAAACAAATAAAAAAAGAGGAAATATGGAAAAGAAAAACAAAAATTCAGTGTTAGAAAGAAAAAAATTGGAGGAAAAAAAGTAAAATAAGAGAGTAAATTATTAAAATAAGTACAATAAAAATATGATATTTTGCTGAGCTTGGAATAGCTATTCCCTTAGTTTAATAAGGAATGCCGATTCCTTAGTTTGAAGAATAGCTATTTCATAACAAAGTTTTCAACCAAACATTGGAATAGCTGTACCTGAAGAACAGCTATTTTAGTACCCTTGTATAACACGAACCAAACATAGCTATATATCCTATGGTGAAAAGTTGGAGATAGAGTAATAATTGCAAGCAGAATGTCTTTAAACTATCTATGTCAAGGAAATTGGCTTTGAATGCCTTTGAATTAGTTTTTGCTTTTGTTATCTATTGTGATGAGAGGAAGTATATATGGGTGCTATCTGGAATTTTGTACACCTCTAATTCAAGATAGTTGGATAAGCATATAGCTTATCTATTCTTCAATGGTTGGGCAGTTTCATTTGGGTTCATGTCATGCAACCTTTTATGCCTTTTTTCAGTACTTATTCTGCTTGTCTTCTGCGGGTATCTTTTTTTTTTTTTATGTCAGGGCTGATACTTTACTGTGGTGCAAAGAATAGTCTTCAATATTAATTTTCTTTCAAAATAAATTTTTCAGGAAGAGAGAAACAAGCTCCGTAGAGGTGATCAGCATGATGATCAAAGGTATATCATTTATTGTCTTTTCTTTGATCAAGTATAGTGATTGTTATTTTATATGTTTCCTATTGCAACTCTCATGTGATACTGTTATGTATGGCAGACCAAAAGAGCGAAGCAGGGACCGTGAAAGAGAATCTAGCAAGGATCGAGAACGAGCAGATAGCCGTGACAGGGATAGGGATCATGATCGGAGGAGCAGAGATCGTGATAGGCATCACGAAAGAGACCGTGGATATGATCGAGAACGTGATAGAGATTCAGATCGCTCACGTAGTCATGATTCAAGAAGTCGCCACAGGTCACGCTCTCGGTCCAGAGAACGCTCAAGAGACTATGATCGCCATAGGTAATATCTTCCCTGTATTTTAATTACTTAATGGTGCTTTAAAATTTATTTACCAATTCCAACTGCTTGTTCCCTCCTTTTTTAGTTGCTTTTATCAATATCAGTTCTATTCTTTTATCAATATGTTTTCATCAAGTATTATAACATTGGATTCCCAAAATGCTCTTTTTTATGTATGTAATACAAGACCTGCTAACCTTTTTGACTCATCACTTTGCATTCATTTTCTATTCCATTCCGCCAACCAAATGAGCCCTTTGTGTTTTGAAAGTAAGGACAACCTATTCTCATTAACAACAGTAAATATATCAGAAGAGCTGGTTAAGTAAGAATTCAATGTAACCAAATACAAAGTTGTAGGTTTTATATAGTGGATTTTAAACTTTTTTATCTTTCAAGAAAATATGGCCTTAGTTAACAGTGCTAAAAATGATTTGGTTTCTCCCTTGGTAATGGTCCTTGCTTTTGTGTGATGTTTCCAAAGTTGTATTGCTCACCGGATTTTGTTATTCTGTTGCAGGCGCTACGATCGGTACTAGGTATTGCTGTTGAGTGTTTGGACTTGGAAATTTGAGGGTGTTCTCCTTTGGATTAATAAACTTTGTGGAGCAGAGGATCAACTTATGTTTTAGCGTTCGTAGTTGAGTTTGATCAATTATGGCTCTACGATTTTAATAGTTACTGCCACAGTTCTTGTTGTTTTTCGGGTTCGAAACTGTCATTTATGCTGTTGGGTTTCGAGTACTTGGTCATCGGATAACAAAGTTGCTTATACTCCGAAGTTGCTATTCTTGTTTAAAAGAACAATACTTGGATAGATGCCAAACTCTTACAAATGATTTCTACTAACAAACAAAGTATAATTTTTATTCAGATTGCAATATGTATTTTATGTAGTCTTGTTGTTGGCCGGACTGGGCTAGGTTTAGTTGAGTTTTTAACTAAAACAATCAATTCAAGCTCGGCATGGTCCACGTTTTTAGCAGTTCGAGTTTTGGTTTGGCTTTAAAATTTTTGGTTTTAATTAAAATAAAATATCAAATTTTATGTAAATATGTTTAATACTACATGTATTATTCATTTGAAGTACTTTTTTTGTATTTTTAAAAATAATTTATATTTTCATACGTTCTCTTTTTCATATTATGATCACATTGTGTTTTGTAATCTCATTTTGTATTAAATTTCTTCAATGTTCATGGATAAAAATTAGTTTTATATATCATATTTTAAAATTTATGAATTACAATTGTTAACTTTTTATTATTATTTTATTTAGTGAAGCCATTTTTATTATTACAAATCTTGTAATACTAACAAGATAAAATTAAATATATCAACAAATACTAGTTATGTTAACAATTATGGTAGGATACACATAATGTAAGATGTAGGGAAGTTATGATATGAAAAATGTAATACGTCGAGAGGTTATAATTATTTTTTTAAAACATAAAATCTAGTGTATGGTCAAAATATTATTTACTTTGTATTTATTCTAGTTGAATTTAAAAGTACAATAGATACATACATATAAATATATAGATGCATACACATAAAAATTATTATTCGTCGAATAGAGCTTGAGTATTTATATAAAAATCAAACACGAACTTTTAACAATCTTAGATTTAGGTCGGACTTTGTAAATAAACAAGTGTCGAGGCTTAGTCCATGGAAGCTGGTTCAGGCCGGATCGACGAGTAGCTAGGCCTACGAACATAATTAATTTTATATCAAATCAATCATAAACTGAAACGTTATGATCAGAGGTAAGGTGACTTATTTTAAATAAGTACGAAGAACAATTTCGAAGTTTACGATGAGAAACACGTATTCGACAATTTTGCATAGACCATGAAAAAATGAAGCAAAGCCAAAAACATATTTGGCACAGGCTAATGCTAAAGCTAATGCTATTATCCAGTTGGAGTTACCTGCAAAGGTTAAAGCTTGGCTCCTTCATCTGTGTCCGTCATTCTCGAAATGGCTTCCATTTCTTTTCTTCGCCTTTCTCCACTTCCATCTCCAAAAACCCTAGCAAAACCCCATAGAACCTCTTCTTTCTTTGCCCCTCCTCTACCTCTTGCTCTCAAATCGCCCTCCAAAGTTGGTTTCTTGCAAAAATCTGTCGTCACTCGCATGTCCTACAACCCTACACCTGCTACCGATCGCATAATCTCAGCTGTGTCCTACACTCTCCCTTTCTTCAACTCTCTCCAATACGGTCGCTTCCTCTTTGCTCAGTATCCAGCCCTTGGTCTTCTCTTCCAGCCTCTCTTCCCTCTCTTGAGCCTCTACAAATCAATCCCTTTTGCTAGTTTTGTTGCCTTTTTCGCTCTTTACTTGGGGGTTGTTAGAAATCCAAGCTTTAGCCGGTATGCCAGATTCAATTCGATGCAAGCTGTGACTTTGGATGTGCTCTTGGTGGTGCCTTTGGTTCTCACCCAAATTTTCAGCCCGGGCCCAAGAGGGTTAGGGTTTGAGCTTATGGTTTGGTGTCACAATGCTGTCTTCTTGTTTAGTTGTCTCTGCTTCGCTTATGGATTGATCAGTTCTATTCTGGGGAAGACTCCTTATTTGCCTTTTGTTGGTGAAGCTGCTGGTAGGCAACTCTAGGTGCTTCAGTGCCAAATGTTTTACGAGTTGATTGAGGTTGAATTGGGTAGAGTTCTCTGTGGGACTTCAGTTTTTGGGCTTTCATTGTAAGTAACGGAAATGTTATGAAACTTGTTGTCAAGCTTTACAGAGTTCCTGTTTTGTTTTTATTTTTGTAGCATTTATTTTTATCTACTAGTGGTGTTACTGTTATCATTTACAGTAAGTAATGCGTTTGGACTTCTGGACGAACAGTTGTTATTGATCTCTCAAGGAACCATCATCTTTGATTATTAAACAATTGAGTATTATTAAATCTAGGATTGTAGGTTCTGTAATTACTTTGCATGTGTTCTTTCTCTTCTGAATTATCTTGATTTATCGGCTTAGCTTGGAATTGGTCTACACTTCAAAGTAGGAATTTAAATGCAAAGCGAGTGTGTGACAACCTTATTTCACTACCAGAATATAATGGAAAATATATAATTATTCAAGTGTATGTAAAGTTTTTTGTATTCAGTTTTCGTGATTCAGTGTAATCAAGCGACGATGAGGTGGTCGGGCAAGGGGGTGGCGATGCCAGAGCGCCTCACCAGCGTCATGAATCAGGATTCTGTTGTTATCTGATTTTCTGAACTCTTATCTAAAAGATAAAAATCTAGTTCAGGCAGGTGCGTTACTAAATGTAGGAAGAGACATGGTCTGGGTTCCATACTGTAATTTAGATATTGGAAATGTTTTTTCTCTCATTGATGGAGTAGTGTTTTTTGTATGCTGGTGAGCATCACTTCCAATATACTGTCCTGATCCCCTATAGCACTTATTGGATTAGGATATCCTTATGGCAAGGGACTGATTTTCTTGTTGTTTGGTAAGGGATCATTTAGAGAGAACCTTTTGATCTCTTGGTCAAAGGCTCCTTGAAATAGAGAACCCTCTGGTTTAATAGTTTCCGGAAATCACTAGCTTGCCTTTCATTAAGGTTTAACTGAGATTTATAGTACAGACTCTGAAACTGCTCCCTAATTCTAACCGCATTTTTAATTGTTATAATTGTAACTACTTGTATAAAAGATAACAGTTAATTCAAAGAACACACATAGGACAACAAGTACTTTAAAACACTCACACAAGGACAAGAAACCCATAATAATATTATAATGGAATTGCTGCCGGCACGTAACGTATGGACACTACCAGTTAAATGCGCAATTTCTGTTGCCTTTCCCTTGAGAAGCTGAGTTCTTGAAGTCATCCATGTTATTTGTCTCTTAGTCAGGAAATCAAGAGAAAAGATTTTTATGTTTATCTTATTCATCCTCTATTTATTACAAGTCTGTATAGAGAGAGGAACCGATCAAATAGTCTCCAGCTAGGTTCTGCATAGATATAATCACAACGTGACTGCTGCACCCTCTTCTGGTGGTCCAAAGAGATTTGATGTATTTCTCAGTTTTCGGGGCAAGGACACCCGTCGTAACTTCACTAGCCATCTCTACCCAGCTTTAAATAAAAAAGGAATTGTGACCTTTATGGACTATGCAATTGACAGAGGGGGAAGCGATTACACCAGCAATCTTGGAAGCAATTGAAGAATCAAATCTCTATGTGATCATCTTCTCAAAAAACTATGCATCTTCACCTTGGTGCCTGGATGAACTAGTGAAGATCATTGAACGCATGAAAACTCATGGACAGAAAGTCTTGCCTGTTTTTTATGAGTTAAACCCTGAGGATATCAAGAAGCAAACCGGAAGTTTTGGAGATGCATTTGCTGAGTATGAAGAATCATTCAAGGATAATTTGCGGAAAGTTCAAACATGGAGGACTGCACTGACAGAAGCCGCACATCTATCAGGATGGGATTCTAGAAACACAAGGTAAAAACAAACATCATATATCAGCTACATATTGGTTTCTGTTTCCTTGCTTTTCTATTTAAACGTATGATCATTATTTGACACTTGTCAGCTCGGATTCTGATCTTATTGAAGAGGTTGTCAAGGATGTGTTGAAGATAATATGGCATTTATCCTCTCATCATTTTGACGATCTGGTGGGAATAGATTCGCAAATTGAAAACATTGAGTCTTTATTATGCATCGGTGTAGCAGATGTTCGAGTCATAGGAATATGGGGAATGGGTGGTATAGGGAAGACCTCACTTGCCAAAGCTGTATTCGAGAAATTCGCTTACCAGTTCGAAGGTACTTGTTTTCTTGAAAATGTTAGGGAAGCATCATCAACAGGACAAGGATTGGCCAGCAAATATGATGAGCTTGTTAATAAATTGTTGAATTTTGGGAGGTCGAATTCGAAATCAAATTCTTTGTTGAACCGTCTTCGTTGCAAAAAAGTTTTCGCAGTTATTGACGATGTGGATGATTTTGAGCAATTAGAACTTTTAGTTGGAAAACATTGCTGGTTTGGTGCAGGGAGTCGGATCATAGTCACAAGTAGAGATAAACAAGTTTTGCAATATATAGCTGATAACATATATGAGGTCCAACTCTTACCTCAGCAAGAAGCTCTTCGACTTTTCAGTTTGTTTGCCTTTAAAGAAGACCAACCCAACCCGGGTTTCATTGAGCTCTCAAACTGAGTCATCAGCTATGTTAATGGAGTTCCATTAGCTCTTAAAGTCTTGGGATCGTTTTTATATAGAAGACATGAAAACGAATGGGAAAGTACATTAGATAAACTTGAAAAAACATCCAATCAGCAAATACGAAAGGTGTTGATGATAAGCTATGAAGGACTCGATCGCGATGAGCAAAAGATATTTCTAGACATTGCTTGTTTTCTTAAAGGGTGGTGTTTAATTTCCATGTCAAAAATATATGATGCTTGTGGTTACTCGCCATTGATTTCCCTGAGAGTGCTTTCTGATAAGGCCTTCATAAGCATGGGGAACTCGAGAGTGCAGATGCATGATTTGCTTCAAGAAATGGGCAGGCAAATTGTGCGCGACAAATCAGATAACGATCCAAGCAAACACAGCAGGTTGTGGGCCCCTGAAGACATTCAGTATGTATTGACAGATAACCGGGTAAAGAAATTATTTGCAGATGCATTTTCTATGTTATGTGACCATACCATATATAATGATGCGTTTAACTGATTGACTCTGGATCAGGGAACAGAAGCAATTGAAGCAATGTTCTTAGATCAGTCCAAGATAGCTTCGTGCAGCGTAGAGAGTGATGTTTTCTACAGGACCAAGCGGCTTAAATGGCTCTCATTCTACAATAGAAGCCACGGAAAGTTGCAATTCCCGCAAGGGCTCAAGTATCTTCCCAATCAACTTAGGTTACTCCGTTGGGATTTCTGTCCTTTGAAATCACTTCCTTCAAATTTTCAAGCGGAGAAACTTGTCATGCTCAACATATCCCATAGTCCCGTCGAACGACTTTGGGCTGGAGTACAGGTATGCTGTAGTTTTGACTAGTCACAATTTCACATAAGTTAGATATTCCAACCGAATTTTAAACCTTTCTTATGTAACAGAATCTTGCAAATTTGGCATCCATAAGACTTCAGCATTGCAGATATCTCATTGAAATGCCAGACTTGTCAAGGGCACAGAACCTTTTGTGTATAGATTGTCGAGGCTGTACCATTCTGCAGACGGTCTCTCCATCTATCCAACATCTGAAGAAACTGAAGGAGTTGCATTTGCAGTACTGTAAGAAAATTAAGTGTGTTCACAGCACCATTGCTCTCAAATCTTTCACTTTGCTTAACCTCACTGGTTGCTCAAATCTTGACGAGTTCCCGGAAGTTTCAAGCAATATACATACATTACTCAGGGGCGGGAACCTCCATAAGAAAATCATCTGCATCAACAAGATTTGTTTCGGGACTTGGTAAACGCTCAAGTCAGGTTTGCAAATTTAACATTTCTATGAAGTCTGTAGGTGAGGGAAATCGCTTCTATGTCACAGAAATATCATTCTGTCTCTTATCCTCGTCCCTGCTAAATAGAATGAATGATAGCAGAAAAGATTTGGAACCCATACCTTATTCAGTCCAAGAAGATATGATGTATGACAAGGCCAGTTCAGACATTGCTGAATCTTCAACAGAGATTCCCACGGAGATGCTCCCATATGAACGGATGCTGGCTCCAACGGCTGGCGGGCGTACACCACTTTTCAGTAATCATGGAGTTGTTAACCTTGCATCAATGGATCACAACACAATAGAAGACACCGCAAAGAATGTGCTAAAGAGATTCAAATTTTTGGCATGCGCAGGACTTGCATTCTCTGAGGTACCACCTTTGAATTTGTGACGAGGAATATCAAATGGTCAATGATTTGATTAGCTGTCTTGGTTTTAATTGATGGGCCATTTTTCCAACAAACTTCGAATATGTGTATTGTTGCAGAAATTTTTCTCACAGCAGGTTACTAATAATTATGAAAGTAGGGGATCTTCAGTTACAGTTGAACTGCCTCCGAATTTGTATACCAGCAACTTCTATGCTTTCCATGTACATGCTTTACTTGGTTTCAAGGATGAAAATGAAAGGGAGATCGATGAATTTCTTGGTATCACGTGGAAATGCCAATTCAAAACTGAAAGTGGTAAAAATGCTGTCATGTCTACATTGTATCAGTATTTTCCACCTAAATACTGTGAGGATTATGACAGCCTTATGTATCTGGACGTCTCAAATTCATGTGTGATACGGAATGAATGTTGGTTCAGAGATCATTCCATTGTGGAGGCTACTTTTGAAGCCTTCATTGAGCATTCATCAGGCAGACCATGTTACACAGTGAAGAAAGTCAGTGCTAAACTTGCGTACCTTGGTGACAGACATGGAAATCCTCCTGTGCTTCGGCCCTGCTGTCCTGATCCTGATCAGAATGTCAACATTCAGAAAGTACAAAAGAAACTGAGGAGATCCCAAAGTTGGTAATCCTTTTGAACATCGCTTGCTGATGACAAGTAAACAAGTCAAACACCAAGTTGTAAGTACAAAATAGTATATTGTATGACTTCTGGCTTCTTATTATTCATGGAGACTGAACAGCGCTTTGTCTCTGATAATACACACATGGAAGTTTTCCAAATGACTGATCATTCTAAATCAGCTGAACATCGGTCACATTCACTGACTACATTCTTCAAAGAGCCCTATACACTCAAGCTTCTCTATGGTGGGTCCAACATAAGACATCACCTTATCGATGTACAAAATATCACCAATATGAAATTTGATATTACTTGATTGAAACCATGTTCATCCGTGACTGCTAGAGCATTGTTTTGAATGTAGTCATGTTTAAAGTGTATCTAGTTGTTTTTATTTACTTGTATTGATCAGTATAGTTATTGAACTTGTTTGGTACTGAATAGGAGTCCCTAGTCCGTAGAATCTTACATTCTGTTCAAATAGAGAAACAAGTTCGGAATAATAAGCTGATAATTCATAGATATCCCCAAATTTGACCTACAAAACAAGATCACCCAAATCCAGACTACATTGAGCTCTCAACTAGAGTTTGTGAGCTATGCTAGAGGAATCAAAAGCATCAACAAAAAAAAATACAGAGCCAAAAAGATTCCTGTAGGCATTTCCTTTTTTTTGGCTTCACATCTCTATCTTGGGGGTCCGATGAGCAATCGGTCATTTAACTATTAAGGGTGGATAGCACTCCACCGGTTGCAGTAGGTATCACCACCTCCCAACCAGGCCCTTTCAGTGCGACTGCCTCCTTACTTTCTTGATTTGCTGGTCCAATCAGATCGCTGCGATCCATTATTCTTTCTAGATTTCCATCGCTTATATCCATTTGAATCAGCTTGTCTTCAGCAGTTTCTTCATCTCGAAGCAATGCTAGCAAGTCATCATCCTGACATTTTGTTACACTTATTAGCATTCATGAACTTGTCAAAGCAATCAAAGCCACACTTTTTCATTTATTGAAATGACAACACAACCAGCTCAATAGCATAACAATCATGTCAGACACTCTAGACTGAAATCATCACTTCAATAAAGATAAGCACTTGATAAATTGACAAGACAAAGTTGAAACAAATGGAAAGGAGGCAGTAATTCAAGAAAACCTCCAAGGCAGCCTCGCCATTAGGTTTCATTCTTTCTTGGTGGAACTGCCCCTTTCCAATGACCACGTGCTCCAGCTTCAGCTTACTAAATGCTCTTTTCAGTATGCGACCCTGTCCACATA
>CATIWQ010504979.1:0-11773 GCA_949673415.1 Euphorbia schlechtendalii
ATTTATTAGTGGAGTTATCGGTGCCCAGTGATTTTTCCCTTTCAAGGGTTTCCACTTAAAATCTCTGTGTCTTTTTATTGCTTTACTTGTTGTTGCGAATCTATTTAAGTTAACACATATCACCCGGCTATCGAATTATCTCTTCGGGACCTAACATTGCCCCCCTTAACTTGGCAAAAATATACCAGTTAGCCCCCCTCAATGTCGCGTGTCAGAATCTGGTTGGTTTGACTTTTCAAAAATATCATTTTTCTGATTTTTCTCTTTTTAACTAGAAGTTGACACGTGGCATTGATGGGGCAAACTGGTGTATTTTTACCAAGTTAAGGGGGGTAACTGGTCCTTTCTACCAAGTTGAGGGCGGCAACTGGTCCTTTTGAAAGTTGAGGGTGGCATCGGATTTTTTAAACCAACTTCAGGGATGTCTTGATGCATTTAACCAAAAGCCATCAATAATGCCTCGGTGAAAGGATTTTTTGTCAGGATTCTACGGTAATTAAGGAATAAGTCCTGAGAATCCTTTTCTTGCAAGCTTAATCAATATTCTAAAAATCATTTTACACTTATACTTTTTTAATATTTTATTCATTTTTTGAACACATATCAACAAGAAAAAAGTTCTCGAAACCCGATAATAAAAGTTATTATTATACGATAAAGTTTGTAAAATGTATCAATATGTTTTCATAATTTCACCTCTTTGTCCTCCTGAATCTGTATAATTTCACCTCTCTGTCCCCCTAAATCTGTAAAAGTTATTGTTTTACGATAAACTTTGTAAAATGTATCAATATGTTTTTATCACTAATACAACTTTCAGCTTATTATTTGCTATGTATGATTTTGTTATCTGGTTTAGTTTATTTAAATTGAGAAGCGGATAATAAAATCAAATAACGTTAGGGAGAAAATTAATTGTTAAGACGAGAGTATAGTGACAATGAAGCCTGTTGAGAGTGGCCTTGCAGGAGTATCGATTTTTCAGTTACCAGTAAATATCTAAAATATTTCTGATTTTGCCTCTGCGGTTCATGATGAAAATATTAGTAAAATTATATTCTCGCATTGAAAAAGTCATGACACTGTGCCACTGCTTCATATAATATTATTTCAATGATTTATATAATACAAATTTACAAGACTGATCAATAAATCAAAACTCTCGGTTTTTGGATATGCACATGTTCGTATATTAATAAATAATACTTTCATTAGAATCTTAAGTATCAACTTAAATGTTTTATTTGGTTTTTAATGTAAAAATCAAAAGACTAAAAGCAATAATCTCTTAGAAAATTTGTAAACCATGCATAGGTCAATTGGACTTGATTGAACCATGAACTCAACTGAAATTAATGAATTTTGAATTTGAAGGGCAAAAATTATATTTCCTTTTTTTTACTTAGTACCTTCAATCAATATTTTTTATTACATTAAACTTTTAATTAATAATTTTCCACGAAATGCAGAATTTTATTTTATAAATTATAAATTTTAATTGATTTTCCATATAATTTTTATGAAAAATATCTTGCCGAAGACCCAGAGATGATCATATGAGCGGAGTTTGCATAATAAAGTTAAAGGGTTTGCTGGGAGCCCGACAATTTCGTTTTAACTTATATTTCCGTTGAGTTTTGAGATGATTTTTATGAAAGATTGTGTAGTATCTTGTGAATGATGACCATTGTTCGTTGTATAGTTTTCGAAGTAAACGTTCTTCAACATGGCGACGTTAGTTATAATTGACTAAATTTTCATGGCGATAACCTTAACCAGACATAGGATCAATTTGATTGTCTTTTTCAGGTTGTTTTTCTGAAATATTCTATTTTCAAACTTCAATATAAGCAATAGAGGTGATTTTGGAAAAAATAAGGTAAACAATTCTTAATTAAATAGTATGAATGATTAAAATGTATAGTTATATAATTGTAAGAACAACTTATCAATGTAGCAATACCAAACATTTCTAATTTGTTACAAATAATCTTAAACGATAAGTGAATTCAACTTTTCTTCGGCAGTTTCTTTATGCTAAATTGTGCATAGTATTTGCAAGGCTGGTCTTAGATATATGTCACAAATACGACATTTTCAGAGTTTAAGCTCAAAATGAATCAATTTGTTTTAGATTTTTTTTTAATTTATTTAATGTGGAAGTGCTAGATTGCTAATTTAAAATAAAAATTTTAAAATAATATATTTACCTTGTACTTTCCTCATTCTTTTTTTTTTTTATATCTTTTTAGTTTTTATATTTTATTTGTCACTTTAAATTATCAATGCATTTGTCATCACTTTTTCTCTAATTTACCATTGTATTAAATGTGAGAGAGATCATGAATTGATGGAATCATAAGTTGACAGTTAGAATAAAAAGAAATTTAGTAAAATAAAGTAAATGATAAAATTAATCAATTATAGTAGTGTAATAATATTTAATTGGTTCTGGTAAAAATACTATAAAGATATACGGAAAAAGAATGGATGGATTTTTTATTAAAATAATTTCAATTTTATGTTTAAGTCAAATAGCCCGCATTTTTTATTGCTGCAAGGACCCACGAATTGTTTGTACCGTTACGAGTATTAGTAATTTTGCAAATGAAGAAGAGTAAAAGAGAAATGAAATCTAAAGAAAAGAAACTCACCGGAAAGGACGAAGTTTGCTTGATCGGAAGAGAAGAAAAGCTTTGAAATGCTTGAAATCGCTGGAGAAATGCTTTGAAATTTCTAAATCGCAAAACGATAAAATGATGCTGAAGCAACGCTTTTATAGAGGGGACGAGACAGATGAAAAAACGTTTCCTTGCCTGTCGTAGGATCATCTGCACTTGGTACCATATCGACGGCTTACACATTTACCTCAGCATAGTTGTCATCAACTCTAAATTTGAAACTATGTGTTGGCGCGTGATCATACGGTAGAAAATTTCTGAAAGATCTGGAAGATTTTTCTTACACTTGCGAGGGGGGGTTTGATAAACCAAAACTTAATCTCTAGGCATGTAAAGGTCACGCTTACGTGTCTGGATTGGTCACTCAGTGACACCAAATGGAAAGGTCACTTGGAAAGAACTTGACTTGCACACCAAGTACGCCACATCAGCTTTCCAATTTGAATTAAACAAGAAGTCCATGAGTTTGATTAGGATTCTAAAACTTATAGCGGAAATCTGATCTTATAGAGGATTCCTTCCCTAATATGAATTTTCACTTCTATCATGTGTATAAATGATTTGATCCTTATATAAAGAAATCTCTTTCCCCAGCCAAGGTACACTATTCTAATTCACTAAATACATTGCCTTATCATTTAATTCCGTAGCTAACTTAAACATCAGATATGCTACATCGATCACACTGCAAGTCACTCTAACTTATTTCTGCCTTGCAGTTGTCATCTTCAACAAGATTCCCTTTCTGAAGATTGGAGCATGAAAATCACTCTCTAGCCAATTTTTCTTTCACCTTAATAATCAATTCTCTAAAAATTAAAATTGAATGGTTAATTTTCATAATCATTGGATCAATTTTCACACTTATAATTAAATGGTTAAAGAGTAAAGTATGACTGATTGTATCATTGTCAAAATCATCATAGAATTTCCCCTAAGTTTGACACATTAAGCTACTGATAACTTATGACATACACTTCATAAAAATATTTATTGAATATCAAACTTGATTAGAAGAAAATTTATCATTGAATCGTTATTCAAAATTGCAAATTTAATAGTTAAAAATCGTATATAGTTGACATGTCTTCGGAGAAACTGTGAAACTCAATCTTTAACTACAAAAAGTGCAATTATATTACCCATCTTCTATTTTAAGTCTCAATGCAATCATATTCTTCAAGAAAAAGAAAGTGCCATTGTAGTTTGGTGTGTATTATGTTATGTAGGAAAAACAAAATGGGCCCAAATTGGGCCAACTGAAATTTACTATATAACCTAGTTCTGAACTAGATTAGTCCAAGCATTTGATGGGCTACGCTTAAACTTATATTTATCGGGCTGTGAAATTTATTTGAGCCATTATTCATAATGTATCATTGCCCTTTTGAAGTTTGAACTCAGACGTCCTGAACGTTTTTAAGAGCTCTATTATGCACACCTCAACTTGGATAAAACAACTAATTATCTGCTTAAACTTGATCAAGTTCTATTAACTTTATCAATTTGAACATATGTTCTGTTAGACAAATAACAGATACAAAGTCATTACATCACCTTCAAGAGGTAAATTAGCGCAATTTTTCGAATTAAGCAGAGTGGTGGAACCTCTTTCAAACGCTAAAAGAGATCATTGGGCTATTATGTAAAATTCAAGGCACAATGCCTTATGTTTATTCTTGTAAATTGTTACATAAAGGCGATATATATTTTTCTGATGAGTTTGTGTTAATAGATGTTCTATATGTGCCTTGTTTCAAGTAATAATTTGATTTCAGCTACTAAACTTTCGTCTTCTTTAGACTGTGAGTTGGTGTTTTCTTCTTCTTCATGTATTATTCAGGATTTGAAGACCAAGAGGAAGATTGGTTCAGCTAAGGTTTTCGATGGTTTATATCATTTGGATACTTCTTTATATTCTATTTTAGCTGAAATTAGCTATTTTGTTAATAGTGCTGATGTTGACAGTTGTGATAAAGAAAATTTGTGGCATTATAGATTAGGCCATTTGTCCAAGAATAGGTTGTCTATTTTACATAAACAATATGTTGTAATTACTGAGTTTTCTGATCATGTATGCGATAACTGTATAAAAGCAAAGCAAAAGAAATTGCCTTTTTCTATGTCAAATTCTGTTTCTAGCAATTTATTAGATTTAGTTCACTTTGATATTTGTTGGCCAACAGTTTGTTCATTAGAAGGATATAGGTACTTTATGACTGTTGTAGAGGATAAGTCAAGGTTTACTTGGGCAATGCCTATGAGAAATAAAAGTGAGTCATCGGTTTTGGTTAAGAATTTTTATGCAATAGTCAGAAATCAGTTCAACAAATCTATTAAGGTTATTCGAACTGATAATGGACCTGAATTTCTTATGGAATCTTTTTACAAGAAGTTTGGCATTATACATCAAAAGTCTTGTGTAGAAACACCTCAACAGAATGGAGTTGTGGAAAGGAAACATCAGCATATTTTAAATGTAGCAAGATGTTTGAAATTGCAAAGTAAACTGCCTTTAGTTTTTTGGTTTTATTTCATTGCTCATGCTTTGCATATTATTAATAGGTTGCCCACACCTTTGTTAAATGAAAAAAGCCCTTATTATGTCTTGTATGAAAAGGAGCCTGATTATAGTGTCTTAAAAGCTTTTGGGTGTCTGGCTTATGTAAGTACTTTAGAAAGAAATATGACTAAGTTCAGTAACAGGGCAGAAAAGGCGATTCTCTTAGGTTATGAGCAAGGAATAAAAGGTTATAAACTCGATAGCATGGACATAGATAAAATTTTGATATCAAGGAATGTTAAATTCTTTGAGAATTATTTTCCATACTATGAGAATTCTTCTACGGGAAACGCACAAGATTCAGTGGTCAATAAAGATTTACCAAAAGATAACAGTGATGATAGACAAACAAACATGGAGAAAGGTGTAAACAGTGATACAGCAGAAAGTTCAAAAAGGAAACACAAGTAGCCAATTTATCTAAAAGATTACCAATGTGCTCTAGTTGGAAAACGTAATTTTTCAGAACTTTGAGAAAGGTAAGTTTCATCCTTTGTCTAATGTTTTTATCATATGAAAAGCTGTCTGAAAAGCATAAAAACTACTCCATTGCATTAATGAGTGAGACTGAACCAAAGTCTTACAACATAGCTTCGAAAAGTAAGGAATTGGTTGATGCTAGAAAATAAGACCTGGAAAATAACATCTTTGCTAGAAAATAAAAAAACCCATTGGTTGTAAATGGATGTATAAATTTAAAAGAAAGTCTAATGGCACTATATAGAGGTTTAAGGCTAGGTTTGTTGCCAAAGGTTACACACAATAGAATGGTATTGACTACCTAGAAACTTTTTCCCCGGTTGCTAAAATAACTACTATTAGAATCTTGTTAGCAATAGCAGCCAAAAAGAACTAGTTTTTAAAATAGTTAGATATTAATAATGCCTTTTTACATGGAATTTTGGAGGAAGAAATATACATGCAATTGCCTCAAGGTGTTTCTAGTTCTATTCCTAATGCTGTTTGCAGGTTATAGAAAAGTCTATATGGTCTTAAACAAGCTAGTAGACAATGGAACTCTACTCTAACTGCCTCTTTGTTGGAAAAAGGTTTTATTCAGTCTATGGCTGATCCTTCATTGTTCATAAGAGATTCTCAAGGTATTTTTACTTCTTTAACAGTTTATGTAGATGACATTATACTTGCCAGTAATTCAGAACAAGCTATTAAAGAAATAAAAGAGCATTTACATAATTGTTTTAGTATTAAAGACCTGGGTAAGCTAAAATATATCTTAGGTATGGAGGTAGCTAGAAATAATAAAGGCATATGTTTATATCAAAGAAAATATGTTTTAGATTTATTAGCAGAATATGGTTTTTTGGAATCAAAACCTGTCAGTACTCCTATAACTACTGAGAAGCAGGATTACAAAGAAATAAAAAAACTAGAGGATACAGAAAGCTGGTGGGAAAGTTACTCTATCTTACAAATACAAGGCCGGACATATCATATGTTGTCCAACAATTGTCCCAGCATCTTGAAAGCCCTATGAAGCTCACCTAACAGCAGCTCACAGAGTTCTAAGATACCTCAAGGGCAGGCCTGCACAAGGGATATTTTATTCAACTTCAGCAAACACACAAATAAAGGGATTTATAGATTCGGATTGAGCTAATTGTCCAGAAACAAGAAAGTCCATAACATGTTTTTGCGTATTCATTGGTGATTCCTTAGTGTCTTGGAAATCAAAGAAGCAAAATACTGTTTCTAGAAGTTCATCAGAGGCTGCATACAGAGCCATGGCTTCAACAGTAACAGAAATACAATGGATCATATATCTATTGAGGGATATGCAGGCAGTTTCAAGTTCAGCAGCATTACTTTTTTGCGACAATATCTCTGCTATTCACATAGCAAAAAATCCAGTTTATCACGAAAGAACCAAACATCTTGACATTGATTGTCTCTTTGTTAGATCAAAGGTGCAAGCTGGCATTATTCATTTGATGTCAGTAACAACAAAGAATCAATTGGATGATATGCTGACAAAAGCTCTTCATAGTCCAGACTTCAACAAACAGTTAAACAGACTCCAACTTTTTAGCAATTTCATAATGCACAGCTTGGTGAGGGATGTTAACTATATTAATTTTTCATATTTTGTATAAGAACAATATAACCGTTATATGTAAATAAGGGTAGTATAGGTTTTTCAACTATAAGTTGCCCTGTATATATAAAGAGCCTTTCTAAGCTATTTAATCTATCGACTCTATTTTGTATTCTCTGATTACTTCAATTTCAGTGTTAATGGAAGATTTGTGTTTCTCTCTCTTTCTCTCAAGGTTCATACAATTTAGTTTGTGAAACTCCACATAACTCAAATTGGGAGTCAATTCAAAATATAAATCACCATTTAATTTAATTTAACTTTGCATCAGTGATGTGGCCAGCTAACATTGGAATTGTTTAATTCCTAGAAAATTTCATAATACGTTCTTTAGCGGCTGGAAATTATTTATCAAAATTTTTCTCCATTGGTATAAAAGCCTTGACACAGCCATTCGGTTCAATTACTGTTGCTTAATTTATCTCCATCTGAAAATACTTTTAACAATCAAAACATCAGTTTCTAAGGGGTTTCTTTTCGTAACTAAATTAGACACAAAATACATTTCCCCATTATCAAAATGCTGATTTCAAAGGTCAAGATTATATTGACAAAAGTATAAATGACACACCCATACATCCACCGTAAATTTTTCTGCTTTTGATCCAACGTTGCACGTGATAAATATAAGGTTAAATGCATCATTGTCCACTTAACTTGTCAACCAAAGTCAGTAATCACGTCCAACTTGCAAAAAGATCAGATAGTCCCCTCAACTTGGTAAAAGCAAACCACTTGGTCATCTCAATGTTGCTCGTCAAAATCTGGTTGGTTTGATATCATTTTTTGTTTATTTCCTCTCCAAACAAAAATTGACATGTGACATAAAGAGGTAAACTAATGCAATTTTTTCAAGTTCAGGGGTTGATTAAAACTTTTAAAAATTTAAGATGACATCTGACTTTTGTTAACAAGTTAAGGGAAGTATTTGTATTTAACCGTAAATATATAATAACCCTATATATAATCCATAGCCTTTTTGTTCACCGTTCAACCTAAGCTCCAACGCCAACATCAATGAATTTTAATGCTCAATATGCTTCAACAATTTTAATTGAGAGAAGCTTTGTTGGGTAAAGGGTGAAAAAACAATTTGATTACAATTTAATCTATAGATGCTAAAATTATGGGTGGATGCAAAGCTGCAAATCCTGGATTGATCAATAAAAAGAAATGAATATGAGACGAATACATAACCAATGCAAAAGCAGAATTTTAACGAAGCCCCAAAATCAAAATCAATGGAGGAGGCAGCAAAGGTGGAGGCAAAAGCAAAAGCCATGGAGGTGGACGAGGCGACAAAGACGAAAACAATGAAGGAGGTGGTTATGGATATTGACTATAACATAAGATCCTTATATATTTATTACTTGGAACGTTGTCAACTATGTCTTACTACCAAATTTCAAATGTGGCTAAAATGAATGAAGTTTGGTATACTTAACTTTGTTTGAAAAACCCCCGGAGGAACGATGTGTTCCTCCGGAAGAAAAAAAATTAGGGTAGATGAAAATTTCGGGACGGACGTCCCAACTAGTTTGATGTATCCACTTGCCTACAAAATACTCATCCATCTTTTCATTAAATTAAAATGGATCACAAAATAGGAACCATAAAGTATGCGTTACAAGATAAGTAGAAAGCCCGGATTAGTAAACAAGTCCGATACCGGGTGACAAAAATTACACTTGTAAGAATTCAAAAGAAACCAGCAAAAATTAATACAAGCGATGAGCGAGTCTCCATCTTCGATGTCTCCTTGGAAGACTCTTTTGTTGCGTTACTTCCAAATGCTCCAAGATATAATCAGCCATAGAGCGGTTTCAAAGTCTCGATAGATACCCGGTTTGAAAAAAGAGCACCATAGAAGGAGAAAGTCATAACCTGATCCGGATAATGCCATAGAAAGACCCAACCAAAGAAACAAGTCACACCATAGCTTGAAGCTCTCCTAACAAAAGAAAAGACAACGCTCCATAGATTCTGTAGATGGGAAAAGAGAGCATGTTGCGTTATCAATCATGCGTCAACATAATGTTTGTATAAATACAGTTACTTAAAGGCTTAATGTTATAAAATTGAACTGGATAAGATTTTATGGGTGTACTTAATCTATGAAAAATTACTAATTCAATAAATTTTATTTTAAATAATATGGATAACCAATTACATATCAAAATAAATTTAAAATTATACCTACAATATTTATATTGATAATAGCATCAGTTACATAACGAGTCTAGTCGGTTTTGTGATTCTCGACATGAGTAATATATGGTTCGGTTACCAAATGAATGGTATCATATTCAATTCTTGGTTACTCCGTTGACAATGTTTTAAATAATTGTAATATTCTCCCTCCGTATTTTTTTACTTGTCTTCCTACAAGTTTTACGCTTCTTAATAAATCAATTAAATAAGAGTATCAAACTACTATTTTACCCCTGTAGCTCAATTTATTGCCTCAATTTTCCAACCCAAAGTGTAACTAATAGTATCCAGAAATCAAGAAATTAAAAGGTAGAGCAAAATCCCAATACACCTGTTCATATACTAGAAAAAATTATTGGCGCCAGTATTTTTTTTTATCAAATGCAGTATTACCATCAAAATTCAAATACCCGTATCATATGGCGTCATATTTTTCATGTAGATTTTTGGAATTGTTTTTTTTTTTGCCAAATAGGTTTCAAATTTGAATTTTTGTACTCATTCACTCCTTTATAAATGAAATCACAGAGTGACTGAACATCTTCAAATTATCAAATAGAACAAACACAATATGGTATTGGATCTTATTATTGATCCCCAATCTTTCACTAACTGAAATGCTTCCATCAAATAAATTTTTCTTTGATCTAAATAATGAACCGTATGAAGAAAATGACACACCAATTGAAGAAGGATTACATCAGCTAGTAGAAGTATCTTATCAAATGGAAGAAGATCCAAACCCATCAGAAGAAGGATCACAAATAGAAGACGAAACGATTAATAATGCTGGTATTCTCAATTTAACCAATTAGTAAAATATTTTTCCTTTTAATGTGTTTATAAGTTGATAGTTGAAATGAGTTAGTCAAGCAGTAACAATTTTGAAAGCTATTTTGTCACGTAATTAAGTTATTGAAAAAAACTCCATCTGCAATAAGATGAAGTCAGGTCTATTGATAACTATATTCAATTTATTTAGGTGTATAAACCTATAATTAGATGAAATAAGCAATATGCATGGAATAAGTTGTTTTTCTTATTCTTTTTAATGTGTATGTATAATGTTTTAAATTTCACTGAGTTTATCTTAATGCTTATGTATTTAGGTTATTCCTGAGTTTCATTTTTTTGTACATCTTGTGCACAGGGAGCCACATCAACGGGGAAAAATAAAGATTTGACCAATGAACAACGAAGACTTGCGTTCGAGATGCTGTTGCGGAAAAGTGTTGATGGGAAATTAGGTAAAAAAACAACAAGGGAGGTTGCATCAGCTTTTTCAACTAGTATGTGCACCGTTCAACGAATTTGGAAACAAGGTAAAGAATCGTTAAATGGCAATGTATCAAATAAAAGAAAAAATTGTGGTTGAAAAGAAACTGAATTCGACATTGAAAAATTTCATAAACTTCCTATGAAAAAACGAACAACTATTAAGTCAATAGCGTATGCCTTAGTTATTAGTAAGTGTGGTAGAGAGACGGTTGAAAAATGGAGTCATAAGACGTCATTCTAATACTATCAAACCATTCCTAAAAGAAGAAAACAAAAGAGCCCAGTTACTGTTTTGTTTGTCCATGCTTGAAGAAAATAGCTCACAACATAATCTAGTTTTTAAATGCATGTATAACATGATTCATATTGACGAGAAGTGGTTCTACTTAACAAAGCAAAAGGAGAACTACTACTTATTACCTGATGAAGATGAACCTTTACTTACATGTAAGAGCAAAAATTTCATTATGAAGGTCATGTTTTTAGTAGCTGTAGCTCGTCCAAGATTCGACATGCATGGAAATGTAACATTCACAGGAAAAATTGGTATATTTCAGTTTGTGACGCGAGAGCCAGCTAGAAGGAGTAGCGCTAATAGAGTTGCAGGTACAATGGAGACCAAATCGATAACTTCGGTGAAAAGAGAAGATATGAGGTCTTTCTCGATTGGAAAAGTTATACCAGCTGTAAAGGAAAAATGGCCAGTGGAAGACAGAACACAACCAATATTTATCCAACAAGATAATGCAAGGACACATATTTATCCTACTGATAATGAACTTTGTCAAGAAGCCCAAAAGGATGGATTTGACATTCGACTAATGTGTCAACCTCCTAATTCTCCAGATTTAAATATTTTGGATCTTGGATTTTTTAATGCTATTAGTCGTTGCAAGAAAAAGAATTTGCTACAACAGTTGACGAGCT
>CATIWQ010505078.1:0-29011 GCA_949673415.1 Euphorbia schlechtendalii
CATGATCCCTAGAATCAAGGAGAATCTAGATCATCTCTCATCCACTCCTCCACTAAAGGAAGCAGTTTTCTGTTGCAGCACCGATGGATTGGCCGATGTCTCGCTGGAGGAAGCGGCTCATCATACCTGTGACAAGCGAGATGGATTCATCCTTAGGCGATAGGGCTGATGTCTCGCTGGAGGAAGCGGCTCAGCCTACCTGTGAAAGCGAGACGGATTTCGATTGTAAATCCCTGCTTGAGCGGATGGACATTTGAGAGGGTTACACCATCCTTGGTTAACAGTTTTCTTAGAATATATGGTGTAGGAGGCAGTCCAACCTTGTGGTTACTGCCATATAGTGATGAAGAAATTAGACACTTGTCTATTGTTGTTGTAGCTTTGAACTTCACCCAAGATTTATTTGTTATCAATTTTTCTTTAAAGTTCTCAAATGTGCATTCCCACTATTAGTTGACATATTTCTTGATTAAAAGTTTCGACAAACAATTTGTGATTAAGAGAATCCTGAACAAGATTTATATTCAACAACATTTGAACTTTGGTATGTGGAGAAAAGAGAGAAACGCCAATTTTTCTTTCAGCTTTTATTTTTCAGTTATCGCCACTTATGCTGTACCTCAACACCCTTAACGTGTTTCATGTTTCATTTTTTTTGCTAGGTATATCATTAAGTGTGGATCAGGTATGTTGTACTTGCAATAAAGCAACCTTGTTTTAATGGTTCATATTCTCCGTGCAGCGTACTCATGCTGAGTTGGTTTTCTGTGTAGTGGAATGTACTTCGAGGTCACATAGCAGAAATTGACAAGGCTCTCGCCGATTCCTAAGCTGGACATGTAATAGATTGTACGATCTTTTTGTAGGGCTGCTTGAAATCGGTATGCTGTAGGTAGATGTTATGTTCTTTTTGAACTTGTGAAAGGCTGATAAGAGCATTTTGTGCAGGCTAACTAATCTGTAAGTGGCAATGTTGGATTTGACTCTGATAATGTTTCTGTAATTACTAGTTAGTGCTTGCTTAGCCCTTAGTCGAAGTGGTTGTTGGTTATATTAAACTTTAGTGCCAGCATTCATAGGAATGTATGTGTCCATTTCTTATTGCTGTTGGGTCTCATTCAGTAACTTAGTTTTCTCATTAAGAACCGAATTGGCCCAATGTTTTGTTTTTATTACTCTGCTGGGACTTGACACCATTATGAAACGTGGAAATATTACTTTATGCTATTACATTCTATTATTTTAATGGTTTTCGGGACATGTGACATTTATGGGAGAGAGGGGTCTTAAAAAATCCCGGTCCCCGTTAGAATTTTCAGGGAGAAATTGGCTAATTAGAGTGGAAGAGATAAAAGACATTGCTGGTTTCAATTAGATGAATTCTGCATGTTAATTATCCATAATACTTGTTCTTTTATTTATTTTGAAAAAACTTGTTCTTTTATTTATGCTAGCAAAGCTTCCTCTCTATTATAGTAATGTAGATCATCGTAAATGAAAAAAAGACAACCACGTGTTCCCAAGACTCGATCAACACAATAAGCATAAAAGTAAACCGTTATGAATGACAAATCTGGAAAATCAATGGAGTTTAAATCTCAGTTATTTTTGTTCGAGGATACGATAATAAATGTACTGTGAATGACAGCCCATGATAACTAATATATCTCATAAAATCGGTCCGTTATGCTAAGATAAAAATACAAAACGCATGTTACTATAAGGGTAATTAAATTATATACCAAAAAAAAATTAGATTTTATTATTTTTACAATAATGGGAAATTATTATTCAATTTACCATTTTATTAGATTCTTTTTTGTTTTTACCCTATTTCCTTGTAACTATTTTATCTCTTCTATCTAATTTGAATTTTGCAACTTCAAACCTTCATATTTCACAAACCGATGATTTTGTTTGAATCGATGTTTTGAAATATTTTGTTTGGTTTAATTTTATCTTTAAAATGACATACACTTTGAATTTTTCGAAAAAATAAAAAATTTATCACAATCTTATGCATAGTATAATAGCTGTATAATAAAAATCATAATTTTTTATGAAGACGTTATACAATGTATAAGAGTGGTATAATGTAATTTAAAAAATAATAAATAGAATACATTATACCACTCTTGTATCATGTATAACGTCTATATGAAAAAGCAGTAAAAACAGGTATTATACAACTATTATACAATATATAAGACTATGATAAATTATTTTTTTACTAGAAATTGAGTTTTGTTGTAAAAATAACCACTATTATACCATGTATAAGAGCTTTCATATCAGGTTTAAGGTCTTCATGTTATGATTTTTATGAGGAAATTGGTCCTATTATGAACATAAAGGAGAAAAATTCCATGTAAATTCATTATACAATTTTACATCTTTTATAAAGCCTTCATGAAAATGTAATAAAAAGGGCATTATACCACAATTATACATTGTATAAGATTGCGAAACATTAATTTTTTTTTTTCAAAAAAACAAAGTGTATGTCATTTTGAAGATAAAATTAAGACGAACAAAATATTGTAAAGTGTCGATTCGAAAAAATCAACGGTTTGTGAGATATAGATGTTTGAAGTTGCAAAATTCAAAATAAATAAGAAAGAAAAGGTAGTTATAAAGGTTGACAAAGTCAACTTAAAAAGGGTAAAAAAAAAATGTTTCTCCTTTTTATGTAAAGAAAAAAAAGATTATTAATTTTTGAGTTTTGCAAAATTATAGATTTGTAAAGCCTAAATTTTAAAAAGAAAATATGGTAAATAAAAAAATAACCCAATGCTTGTAAAACAGAGAATCTAATATCAAAAATGGAATAGCAATTTGGTATCTCCTACTCTAAGAAATTAAATTCCAGAACGCATGTTACTTATTTTTCCACAACATTGCCACACCATTTGCTCTAATAAATTTTCAATGACCGAGGGGTGTTTCTCCAAGCTTAAAAGTAAGTCAAACCTCCTTAAAAGTTGGTTAAATTTAGTATTTCCCTAAACTTTTTTCAACTTAAAAAAATTACTTTTAAGTAAAAAGTAAGAAGTAGCAAATACTTACTTTTAAAAAGTGATTTTTTTCAAACCTACTTTTGACAAAAAAATTACATTATTATCCCTATATTATATTCAAAATCCAATATCCTTGTATAAAGTATGTCTTTTTTAGTTTTTTCAAGATTCAACAACTTATAAGTGACTTAAAATTCAGTTTTGAGAAACACTTTTAGTGACTTAAAATTTTACAGAAACATTTAATTACTTATTTTTAAACATCTTAAAAGTTAAAAAACACTTAAATTATAAGTCATAATTCATAAGTTTGGAAAAACACCCATTGGTGTCAAATTTATGAACTTCATCCTTGAGCTGAAAAATAAAATAAAAATAAAATAACAACAATAAATATTCAAATCAGCACATCAAACAAAAATAACCTTGTTGGTTTTTTACACTAACATTAACATGTTAATATACATGTTCAATATAACTAAATTATAAGAAATTTGTGTAATAGTTTAGTAGTCAAGGCAGCAAAGGCTCACTCAAGGCGCAAGATCTCTCCTTGAGACTAATCGCCACCTATATGCATCTGAGGCGCACTCAAGGTGCAAGATCAAGCATTGGCGCACTCCAGGCTCCAAATTGTTCCTTGAAGCCTAGGTCCGCTTTTAATTACTATGGTTTGCAATACTACCTCTTCAATAGCCTTATCGTAAGAAGCTTCTGTTGTTTAACTTATATATAACATGCATATAACAGTCATTGAATAAATATATAACATACATATAACAATTATGTATAACTGATATGTAGCATATAAAAATCAAACAAATTATGTGCATTAAAATTTTCTGAACATAAAAATTTTAAAAATTATGCATTCACAAACTCAGTATGCATGATACCGGAAAAATGGGCAGCTATAAATACCATGAAAATTGATCATGTAAATCATCCATGGCCAGTGCATATGTTTTGAAACTAAGAAGAACTCTGAATAAATGATTGGGACATTTACAAGAAAGACTCTGAATAAATGATCGGGACATTTACAAGAAAGAAACTTACCATTGTGAAATGATTTCTTGTTATATACAATGTGACACTATGAGCAAAACTCCAACACCGATATAATGAAACTCAAATTTCATATCATTAAACTCTTATACAACATACCACGATCTACCCACACATAAAATTTAAACAATTGAAGGAGTGTACCTAATTATTCACAGAAAATTCTCATGAAAATGTTTCTATCTTGATCACAAACTCAATTGGAATATTTTAAACCACACCATATAAGTAACCAACTTCTAGCGAACATTTGTTAGAGACGAAGTAGGTACATAATAGACGTATAACACGTTATTTTTCGTATATTGTATGTACGTAACAGATTACTTATTACCTTTGTTTTACATAACTTTTGAAGAGCAAAAATTAGTCTTTCAATTGATTTTATTCATATATGAATATATGTACTAACCGAGTAACGACAATCAACTTTATTGTTCATTGCTACATATTGACTACATTACTCTGTTTATTGTATTGTACATAAATATATACAAACCAAATTCAACCAAGAAACTATTTGCAAAATCACCGGCAGTCTTGGATGATACTTTTTATTGCAAACTGAAGTAAAAGAAATGCAAGTCATTCAGCAAGCTTCTAAAAACGTAGAGATTGATAGTGTTGTAGCCACTAATAAGAGTGACAATGCTAACCTCAAGGAAGAGATAACTAGACTCCATTTACAAGTAGCACTGTTGCAGATCTCAAAGAGCATTTGAAAAATTTCTGAAGTTTATAGATAAATTGGTCATGTCTCTTCCTTGTAACTTGCTGGCTAATAAATAAATTCTAGTTAGAATGATATATATAGGTAGCATTATCCTATTAGGTTGTAGCAGAAGCAAGGTGGTATGAGGAGAAAACAGAGATTGAGAATAAAAACTCGAACACAGAGCTAGTTTAACCAAAACAAACCAGCTAATCCTGTCATTACCAATTTAATTTCTGTTATTGGACCGCACATCACATAGTTATGTGCTGGTAATAAAAAACTTGAAGCTACCCAGTAGTATAACCAATGGAAAGGAAACACATCACATTATGAAATTTACTCATCAAAGACGAAAAAGACATCAAAGGAAATCGGTAACCGAAGACTCAAGAAGCCATCACCTTTGATAATTTCTCTCTCCACTTCTTACATTTGAGTGATCAAATTGAAAAAATATACAATTAAATGCCCTAGAAAGTACAATAAAGAGTTCATATGAAAGAGAAGTTTAACATTATGATTTCAAGAATTGAGGCTATAAAAGATAGCAGATTATGATTAGGGTTCAGGAAATCAGTATCCTCAACCAAACAAAAACTGAAGTAATAGAAATGGGCACTAAAATGTAATTTAAAGATCACAAAATTATACGCTAATTGTTCAAAGGGAATCTGTAATCTTGATGGAAACAAAACCTTTAAAATCCAGCTAAAATATTAAATCAAGAGATGAACAAAAATACTTGTAGTTGCATTTCGTGGGAGGATAAGAGGAGCAACAATGAAGCAGGGGTGAGGGTGTTTTCATTTATTAGCTATATCGTCCTATCTAGATATTCATTTTGCAGAACAAGGAAAGTGAGAAAGTGAGATGAAATTGCAAATAACGTGAGATTGATGGTGTGAAATACACTGGACATATGCTTGAAAAATAGAAACATGAAAATTCCTTTTACAGTAAACATGAAATAATTAGATTGAAATTATGAAACCTAATCAAGCACATGTGTGACAATTTTCCTTTGATATAATAGTTATTGTTACAGTTTGGACGACAGCTTAAATTTAGGTTAAATATAAGTGTGTGTATATATATAATGGAAACCATTTCTATTATTACGCGAAAGTAACTTCATTTTATTGTTATACATGAAACTACCTTCATTCTATTATTATGTAGTGGAACACCAAACATAGGCTTAAACACAAATGAGAAATCACTAAAAGCATAAAATTGGAAAACAACATTAATACTAGTTAAGTTCAGAAGGCAAAATGATGATGATCATCCTGTGGAGCATCTAGAAGATCCCAAAAGTTTAAATCATCAAGACACAAGTCACTCCACAGGCTCTTGTCTTCTGCATAACAACTCAAATCATTAACATTGTTGCCTTCTGCACTTGTTAATTCCATCTGTTGCGTAACAATTTCGCCGTTGTTGCTTAGTTGCTGCTCATCCCCATTATTGTATATCAAGTTTTGCCACCATAAACAGCTACTTTCGCTAACATTATTGGACTCTGGCAAAGTTGTGTTGGGATTATTCTGAATAGAATTCGGGTGGTCGGAACCGAAAAAGAACTTACGAGAGAAGGTCCGAGGTTGAGGCTTGAAGATGTTGTTTGTTGTTATTTTGGGAGTTGTAGTTTCCTTTTTTGGATATTTCTTCTTCAGATGAGTGTTCCAGTAATTCTTTACATCGTTTGCGGTTCTTCCTGGTAATCTGCCAGCAATCAATGACCATCTGCATGTATGTGTACAAAATAAATCAGTCAATTCATTCTCAAGTACACCCTCCTCATTATTTCATTTACTTGTCTTCTATAAATATATGACCCACTCAATAGTAAACTACTCCTACCTAATTAAATTTCGTTGATCGACATATCACATATAAATTTTGGTACTGGTCATGTCGTCCTCCCATTTGGTAAATCATAAAGTGTGTTTATCCCAACACAAAAATAACAAGTGAGTTGAAAAGAGAATCACGACAAGTCACTGTTTAGCCTTTCTTATGCTGGACAGTTAAGCCCATGTCAATTGCAGGCCAAATTATTATGGAATTTGTCATTTTCTTATTAGTTATTAATCGTCAGGTTTCTTTTTAACTTTTATATTTTATTCATTTTTATTTGTCAATTACTAATATAATTTATAATTTATTCACTCAGTTGTCCTTGTATATTTTAAAAGAAATTATGTATTGATGAAATTATATGTTGTTAATTTAGAAGAAAAATATTTTTATGTATACTTACAAGGAAAAAATTAGTCGTTTCAATGGTAAAATAAAACTTTTTTAGTATTGATGAAACTTCTAAATACATTTAAAAGGAATGAAGGGAAAGCTATTTAAAATTTAATTATAAATAAAAGATTAAACTTAAAAAAATTTACGCATGATTTACAAAATAATTTCGTGGAAAGGAAAAAATATTTTTCAATAAAATTTATGATATTTAATCAATTCAACATTCTTATAATTTAATCATATTATTTAAGAATTATACACTAAAATTTGAGCAATTTTTGAAGATTATTCATTTATTTATAATTTTTGAAGTTATTCTTATATTTTAATTGAAAATATTTGTACTTTATAAAAGTTATAATATTTATCATTATACCAAATTTATGTTCAATATAGATAAAATTATCCCTTTCATAACGTATTTCAAATTACAATTATTTTTTATTTACTAAATTTTGAAATCACTTACACCTTTTTTGCAACAAAAAAATGTCATATGTCACGAAAAAATAAGCCAAACCACAAAATAATGGGATCAGCTGCTTTTTAGTTGGAGTTTGTAAATCATTGTAGCGTCTTTTAAGGCTTTAAGAGCATGTTTCCCCTGTTCTATTCTCCAAATCCCATTTTATAAGATCTACAGTATTTTTGCTCCAACCACCTTCCTTATTTTTCATTCTCCATTTCAGATTCCAATAAAATAATAATATTTTATTATTATTTTATTAATTTGTTTACATCAAATCTATTCCCAATAATAAAAAAAAATATTAAACACATTAAATTATATCAAAACAAAAAAATATTAATATAATAATCATTCCCCAAAATGGGGTTTCTCATATGTTGGGAATCTCATTTTGGGGATATACTATATGGAGAATGGTTGGACTTGATCATTCCCCATATTCATTCCCCATTTTGGAGATTTCCCCACAATGGGGAACCATTGGAGTTGCCCTAAGCCATATTAAAATAATAAGAGAATGATAAAATAATTGATTAACCACCACGCACGTAAGTAAGAAAATTGAAGAACTTAATGTTTTTTTTAAAAAAAAAAATTGAAGAACTTAATGTGATAAACTGGAATAAAGTTCAATACAGTCATGTTTTGAAATTTTCCCTACTTTTCTGGATATGCTAAATTTCGCTGCAAGTTGCCTGAATTTTATGAATCTAAGCTTCCTTTTCAAGGCGTAGTTACAGTATTTTTTAGTTAAATGGATTTTCATAGACGGAGCCAGGAACTAATTTGCCTACTTGCAGGCACTTAAAAGGGTGAAATAGTTGATAGAAGGATTTAAAGTTGTTCCCTAATCCTTACTCAAAGTCAAAGATCGATTTCAGAACATTTGGTTAAAGACTAAAGAGTCTCTCTCAGTTTTTCAAAAAAAAAAAAAAAGAGTCTCTCTCATTAGTGGCGGAGGGAGAGGGGGAGAGGTGGGGCAAGTGCCCCATCGGTCACCAAAATCGTCCCCATCCCTTTACCGGAAATGACTTTGACAACATTTTGTACCCACCAAATATAAAGATAAATCCATGAATAAGCTTTAGGAAGAAGAAGATGAATAGTTAAGTTTATCAATTGATTTGAAATGAATTAGACCAATTACAAAAATTTGAATGCTTGAACCAATCACAATAGTCAATGCTTGAATTTTTTAATTATAACAAAAATTAGTTAAAAACAAAATTTTCTTAATAATCTTTTAATCAATTTTGAGAATTATTATATTTACTCTACCTCTTTCTGGCTAATTTATTTTCAGTTTTGTTTCTCTTCAAATTTTTAACCAATCATTATTGCATGGTAAATTGGTTTTTTACAATTTTCTAAATTCAATTTTATTTTATGTTAGAAATGTTTTCTTTTGCTTATATATTTGTTTTCTAAAACAAATTTATTTAACATGCTACATACATATTTACCATAAATAACAATATCAGTAATTGATCGAGAATTGTTTCACATTTTCAGCATTATAATAATAAGTGTTTAAAAAAATATATCAATTGTTTAATGTGATTAATTATACATACATTTTCAGCATTATAATAATAAGTGTTTAAAAAATATATCAATGGTTTAATGTGCTTAATTATACATATTATTAAATAATTATTTTACTTCATTTTAGTATAATAAGAATCATTGATAGTATCATTAATCTATTTTACCCGAAATTCACTACCGTTAACGTCATCGGGAAATTATCATCTACCTCTGTCTATATGAACATTGTGCCCCAAAATCAAGATTCTGGATCTACTACTGCCTCCCATTCAACTACACCCTTCAAATTACATTTTCTAACATAAATAGTTATTCCGATTAATAAACTATTATACATTACAGAGATTTCTGAGACACCAACCGCCCTAGTTGAGCTTAACCATTCATGGATAATTGTAGTTGTGTTTGAAAATTACATTTTTGCTTCATAATGTTTATTTTGTTTTTTTTTAGAAATTAATATAATTTTTTAAATATATAATGTACTCACTATTTTAAAAATCCCCGCTTAAGACAGTCCAGGTCCCGTGCCGCTCGACTTTTCTTCCTAGGATGACATTAGGCCTTTGACTGATTTATCGTCATCCGACTTTTCTTCCCAGGAGTTATCAAGATCTTATTACTTTTGTTAGTTGTTTTTTTTTTTGAAATTTCCTTGTGATGGGCTAATTCAAGTTGTTTTTGTTTTCCCCTTCTTTTTCACCTTCTCCATTGTTGTTTATTTTTCTTTTTCATTTAATAAATAGAGACTAGATTTCCGGACTCAATTTTCATTTACTAACTAAAAATATTTTAATATATACTTGTAACAAACTTCTGTTAACTAGCAAGACTAATTATTTGCGAAGACATATGCTTTTTTAATTAAGTTCCTATGAATTGCAATATGACTTTTTTTATTATTGTTATATGAGTTTGTTATAGAACTAGATTAGGGTAAGATATTGACGTTGTTGTGAGATAACCTCATCATTTGATGTACCTATCTATGGTATTAATAAGAGTTTAGTTATGATATTGAGCCACTAGTTAATATTTGCTACACGCATTAATTAATTTGATTGTGAGGGGTGTGTTAAATGTCTCAAATTACTTGAGGTTTAAACCATATAGCTTAATTGTATATTTAATAGAAAAAAATTGGTGTACATAGAAAATGCCAAATGCATCATTACCTCATCAACTTGGTTTCGATACCGGATGTCATCACCCTTAATTTGCAAAAGGATCAGTTACCCCTTTAATTTGGCAAGAACGGTCATTTTGCCTTTCTAAATGTTACGTGTCAACTTCTTTCTTGTTGGTGAGAGAAAAATCAGAAAAATAACATCTTTAAAAAAGTCAAACAAAGATTCTGACGCGCAATGTTGAAGGGACTAAGTGATTATCTTTTACCAAATTGAGGGGTGTATCAGATTTTTTTTACAAGTTGAAGGTGACATTCGATTTTTATTGCCAAACTTAGGAGTAATATGCAATGCCTTGATAAAAACAAGTTTTTCAGCCTCTTGTATTCATGCTTAAGATGACAACAAAGTGATGTAACTAATGCTTATGGCCTTTTAATTTTTGATAAAAGCATTTGTAGTTTGATGTTAGGATCATCTTGCAAAGTGGCAAAGCAGAAGGTGGCAAGTAACATCGGCAATAAATAATTGTAGAATGTGGGGAAAAATTATATTTTATATAAGGCTTAATAATTATGATCATCCTGATAGTTTGTACTAATACATTACTACTTTCCTACGTTTTGTTAATACAATTATCACCTCCCTGAGTTTTGCTTTCATCCAACTACTACCTCCTTTTGTTAACATTCTTCATTTTTCCATCAAAATAACTAACAATATGACAAAATTAACAAATTTCTTCATTTATCCATTTAGCATATTTTTATTATATAAGCATAATTACTTCACTTAAATAAGTGGATTATATATTTTTTGGATGAAAACGATGAATTAAATGCTGCATAAAAAATTATTTTATTTATCATATTTATTATCATGAAAGTTTAGTATATGTGCTACCTTGCTCAGTGATTATAAAATATCAAGATGTTTTGCATTTAAATGTAAATGCACAATTTTGTAACAAAAAATTCAAACGACCTTGTACCGTTTTCTTGCGGTTCGATGAAGTTGAGTTGAGATTCACCTAATTGGTTCATTCTCAACAACATTTCTAAGTTTTAGTATATGTAAATTATAGCGATAGATGGAGCTACAATATTATTTACACGGATATAAAACACCAACAATATTTAAAGTACAAAGATTGCCAATCTTGTAAAGCCTCAGTTTCTATGAGTTATGGTTTTAGTTTTAGTACAAAAAGTATCTGAACACTGACATTAATCTTTTAACAAGATTATTCAATATCAAATATTTTATATAAAAAACTAATAGATTAGTGCAAGAAAATAATATCCAACATTTTAAATTTTGTTAAAAAAATGTGCACTTACATTCATAATTTATATACAAAACTTCTTAATACAATATAATCAAAGCAAGATAGCACATGTATTGATTTTCATGACTATTAACATAATAAAAAAGTAATTTTTTCACGTATTATTTAATTAAATGTTTTTATCTAAAAATTACGTAATGTAATTATTTAAATGAAGCAATAATATGCCAATATAATGAAAATATGGTTAAATGTACAAATGAAGACAAAGGGTAATTATGTCATAATATATTTACTTAGATGGAAAAGTGATGAATATTAATAGAAGGAGATAGTAATTGGATAAAACAAAACTCAGGGAGATGATAATTGTATTGAAAAAACATAAAGATATAGCAGTGTATTAGTGCAATCCTCAAGGAGATTATAATTATTTACTCTTTATATAATTATACGAAAGAAATGTATCTTCATCCATATACGTCATGCTCAGTTTCATGTGGTAGTTACCTCCATCTTAATTTAATTATTCTTTTATAGTTTTATTTTAGAATTAAAATAATAATTAAAAAAAAATTTAAATTAACCTTTTATATAATTAACTGAATAATAACAGTATATTTCTTATTTAATAATATTTTCTTATGTTTAACATCTATAGAATTTTATTTCATCTTAATAAGAATAGAATTGAAATACATTTGAAATAAATTCTTTAAAAATAATAAATAAATTCATTGTTATTAATATAGATAGAATTGATCGAAAATGAAATTAATCTCTTAAAGATACCGAATGAAATTGATTGTTATTAATAAAGGTAGAAATGAAAGAAAGAAAAAACCAATAAATGACAATTAAAATGGGAAGAGATAAAAAGACAGACATGTTTGGTGGTGATGGCCAATTTTGAATCTCCTGATATTTATTTGTATTGCAAATTGAGCTACATCTAGATCTACATCATGTGATGAGTTTGTTATAATTATTACATGAAATTAATGATTGTTAGATATTTGAGATTCTTGATTTGGAAGTATTAACCACAATAATATTCTCATACACCAAGTCTTTAAATATACCATAATATTAGCTTGATATGGAAAATATTTAATATTTGGCCTAGCCTTTTTATGATACTGTAAATATGTCGCTAATTAAATTTGTCACTAAAAATACTACTACATGCATACCTGTTGCCTAAAAGCTTATGCATCCGTATAATTAAGTCAACTTCATCAAGTGCAAAGTCTCCCCTTTTTATATTCGGCTTTAGATAATTCAACCATCTTAATCTGCAGCTTTTCCTACATCTATTGAGTCCTGAAAAAGATTTGCAACAAAACAAAATTTAAATATACTTTTACAAAATTATGTACATTTACTGGAAAAACTTGATAAATTAGTAGAAGACAACAGGACCTGCTCGAAGAGGAATACGATGCCATTGTCCTTCACCATACTTCCCAATGCATGTCCGAAGACGATCATCTTCTTCGGAAGTCCAAGCTCCTTTTCGAAGTCTTAAAGTGTGTTCCATTTCTGATACTAAAATAGTAACATAAGAACCATACTTTAAAAGCACTTCATCATTGACCTATAAATACACATAAATTCCACTAATGAGACGTGCATTTTTTATGACCACACCCTCATTGTTTCAGTCATAATTTTTGTCATAATAACAATTTTTCCTAACTGTCAGTCAACTACTCACTTATTTCTAACATTAATACTTCCATATACTTTTAATCTTATTATTATTATTATTTTTTCTTCTTGTTATTGGATTTTATGCTCCCAGTGGGAATGGGGAATCAGTGATACAATTTTATGGGAGGTCTGGATGGAGATAATTTTGACGCTGACATCTTTAATGTTGATGGCATCATATCTTTTCCCTTTACTAATGTTTGGAATTTTTTTATTAATTGTTCAAATTTAGAGGAGTTGAGATTCAAAATTGAGTATCGAATGTGCTTTTAAAGCTTATTTCTTAATCTATCTACTGGCGTGTTTGGAGAAAAAAAGAGGCTAAAAACCATGAAAAATGAAAATGATTTGAAGCCCTAAACGATGAACTTCGAATGATATGCAAAACTTGTTCTTCAATTGTATAAGTTAGACCATTAAGAACTAAATTTTTTATAAAATAACGTTTCTGTTTCGGAAATCTAAGCTAAAATTGTAATCTATCACGTTCCCAGGTGATCTTTTTCGTTTCTGTAAATCCCACTACATGGATGACGTCATAATTTGCTTGAAGGCAATAGGAAAATACTCAAATAATGGACGGTCGAAAAATTTTAAGTTACAACTATAAAACCGTACTATTTTCAACTTTACTTGTACCAACAACTATGCTAAACAAAAGTTATTCGACATTAATGAAGTTGATTCTTAAGAACTAAATCTTTTAGTATACTCTTGTGACATGCCGTTTCGGCGTTTCCCATCCGTTTCCGAAACGGAAATTCTAGGAAACTCCTACGAAACGTTTCCGGGCCGTTTCTACGATTAATGAAAGTTGAAAACTCGTTTCCGTAAATTCAGGAAATCGTTTCCTAGCAATTCCTCGTATCGAAAGACCCAATTTTAATTCACTCACAAAACTAAACTTTCTAATATATTCGAACTACTAGGATTTTAAAATCCCAATTCATTATTTATATTATTAATAATATTATTATATTATAAAAACTTGTATTATTCCATTTTATATACTTACATTATTACGATTTAGTAAATATGGCACAACTTTCAGATTTCATGAAACTTTATTATCTTCGATAACCATATTTACTATTGTTTATTGTTTTGAAATAACCATCACTCGTGTAGATTTGCTTTACAATCAATAATTTCATTTTAAAATTCATGTTTTTTAGTATTTTATATCAGAATGAAATAGTATGTACGAAATTTTATATTTTTCATATTTATGAATATACCCCTAAATTTTTATTATTTACGCTTTTCCCTACAGTTTCCGAATCTATATTTTTTAGAAATGGTGTTTCCCATTTCCGTTTCTGTTTCTATTTCCGTGCTACATAGCTACGTAGTTATTTGCCACAATAACTACAATGATGGACCAGTTTTCCCAATATGGTTTGAAAAATGTATGGTTGCGGTTAATAGCGACTTTGTAAAAAATAATCATAAAAGTATGAGCTTTCAGTACTCTACAAGATACAGATAGGTACAGGTACTCATATAATTATACAAACTCATTTTCAACTTTTTTTTTTTGTTTAAATGAGTTTCTGAAAGAGGTAGCTAGAGATAACAATAGTGAATGTACCAATAATTGGTCATTTTCAGTTTACTCTTTTATATAAGTTTTTTGCCCTTTACTTTCCCTTGGTTTTCTCTTGTAGTCACAGTCCTGTAAATCACTAGTGCATTAATGGCTTGAAAATTAGCCTTCTCTTCCCTCTCGTTTTTAAATGAATTCAATTACGAGGTTTCAACTTTCAACTATTATTTTTTTCGTGTTTTTAATTTGCAGCGTGCTTATTATATTTTCTTAATTCTAAAGAATAATTTTATCGATAAAGAATGTAATATATAAAAAGGATGAAGGAATGCATTCATCCCTACTTATCGAAGAATTGTCGCCCTTGCTAGAATATGAGCTAACTATTCCTAGATTTTCTTAACTTAAATCGTGAGCCAAAGAGTGTTGGACTTTATAGCTTGAGTGAACATATAAGTGTGATTGAGCCCATCTAACACAAAACTAATTGGTCTATGTTAAGACTAAATCTACTCCACTTATATGCTACTCATTATTCATATTTATTACCGATGTGGGATAATTCCAACATCGCCAACACTCCCCTCAAGTGCAACTGGGCGTGGACCAGTTACCATTTGCAAAACATTTCTTAGCCTATCTCGGAGGCTCAAGGTCGTCAACGGGATCCGTGGGCCGGGTGAGTGTTGGGCTTTATAGCTTGAATGAGCATACAAGTATGGTTGAGCCCATCTAACACAAAACCAATTGGCTTGTGTTAAGACCCAATATACTCCATTATATGCTACTCATTATTTATGTTTATTACCGATGTGAAATAATCCCAACATCTCCAACAATTAACAATCATTGGCTTGTGTTAAGTCCCAATCTACTTCACCAATATGCTACTCATTATTCATGTTTATGACCGATGTGAGATAATCCCAACAGGATCCACGGGATAAGAAAATAGAGTACAAATTGTTGTGCTACCCATTTTGCCACTCTCAGCCTAATATTCGCCATCGATCATCATCAATTGGTTCCTTGTTTGGTTCCACTTGCACAGATCATTTCTGATTATTCTACATATTCGGCTTTATCTACCTTCTTGGAATAAAAACTTTAAATAGAATGAGTTTTTGTCGGTACAAGGAAGTATTTACTAAATTTTTTACAGGGAGCATTGAACTTGTTGTCTACTGACTGTTTAAAAAAATTTCTTTCTTGAGGTGAAATAACCTTAAATTTGGATTTTTCTCTCTTCGTCAAATCAGCTCAAGAGCCCATCTCTTGAGTGATAAATGATCTGAATCAAAGGATACAAAATCGCCCCCTTAATTTTGTGAATCAATTACAATATATCCTACCTCAGCATGAAATTAAAGCTTTCACTTACTGTTCGCTTAGGTGAAAAAATATGATGTTGTTGAAACACCATCAACCATTGGGGAAATTTGTTGGAAATATAACACTGAAGAGAACAACTTTGATTAAACTCAAGAAAAATATTACAAGAACACACTCACTCAAATACAACACTACAACTCACTCTTATTTTTTCTTCTTTTCTCTCTTAAGAAGTTCTTACTTCTACATGATGAAAAACAACTAAACAACTCTTCTATTTATAGGTGAATGATACAACTCGCAACTAACACATTTATTAACCACAACTCCCAACTAACACATTTATTAACCACAACATCCATCTAACCACAACTCTCAACTAATACATTTAATAGCCTCCAAATTAGTTTGGATTAAATCAAGTTTATAATCCAACAGTTTTTGAGTAAAGTATCTTATCATAAAAGGTTTTTCTTGATCCCATAGAAATGGCATATAAGTGGGCACATTTCTAAGTCAATAGTTTTACAAACCATTCATTGAAAATATCCGATCTGTCCATGACCTGGTCATTCGAGTCAAATGATTAGATCAAAATTGTTAAATTGGACCTAATTGAAAATTTAATTACTTTTAAAAACCTAATTGAAAATATTAGAACTTAAATAAAATAACTTTTACCCATAAGGATCAAACATGATATAAATCGTTCATTCTAAATGAAATACTATTGATAAAAAAAAAATTGTCTCTCAACTTTTCGACATTTTAATCTTGCTTGTTGTTCGTCATTTTTTTCACGATTCTTTCTTTGAAATGGATTGAATTCCGATAAACTATGAATCAATCTCTACTAGGCATACAATTTCAAGAGTTCTTCAATCCCTGATCAATGAAAGGGATATGAATTTGTTTCTTTTTATTAAAATATCCATCAACGTTAATTTTACATTCTATTGAATGATGATAATCAAAAGATTGAAATTTCTAAGGTAGAAAAAAAGATGAATTATTTAAAAAAAAATTGTGGTGCTAATACAATCAAACAAATTCCAAGAAATCTCACTGAACTAGCTTAGCATGCATTTTGAATATAAGAATTAATATGGAATCTTTATGATGTTGATCCTAAACTTGTGAAAAAAGAAGTATGTAGTTCCATGTGTTGCACAAATGCCTTTTTTTTGTAATAAAAAAAATATGGTAGTTGAGATCTTTATAATTAAAAGTGGAGGGCGGAAAACCGACTGGAGAATGGATTTAGTGAGATTCAAATATGAATCTTTTATAACATATTCAGCTCGTTGACTAATAATTGCACAACTTTTCATATTTAAATCTCCATAAGGGCTTACAATCTAGTTCCAATCGAAACTTGAACTACGTATCCACATTGAAAAAAAATGTATACTTCCTCATTCAAAAAATATATTAAAATTTTATATTCCTTAAGTTTTTCTTGTAAATATTTTAAAATGGAAAATTTTACATGTCAATGTATTGTAAATTGTTAGGAAAATTCAGTTACATCCTTGTCTAAGGTGATAGCAATAACTTTACTAAGAGGCTAATATGGCCTTTAATTAAAAATGTCCTAACTAAAAATTAGATGGTGGTCATTTTCTGATATATTAGCAAAAAAAATTTAGTTATTTTTAGTGTTTTATTTAAAATAAAAATTAAAGTTTTTCATTAAATTGGGGTTGAAAGTAAAAATCAATAAAGAAAAAAAAAAGAAAAAATACATTTATTGCTGAAGTTTTCGAAGTTGTAGATCTATGTGAGTGAGGGAGAAACTGCTATGAAATTCTAACCTTTTATTGCATAATAATATCACGATCACCATAGTTATGAAGTATAAACCCTTTCTATTACCAATTATGAAATTCTACCTACGGGATTCAAAACTAAATTGCAAACTTTTTTTTAACAAAGAATAATCTCAATAACTTAGGGTTCTCAATGTGAAATTTAGAAAGAGAAGTTATGTTTTAATTTTTTTCTCTTGCAAATTATTTTTATGGGTTCTATCATTCAATTGTGGGGTTTATTTTAGTGCTTTCGATTATTCAGAGTTGATTTTATTTTCAGTTGATTTTAGTTGTATGTTCTTCAATCTAATCAAATTCCCCATATTTGAAATTCTTATATCATCTGAATGATACAATCTAAAGTTCTGTCAATTGATACATGTGAGATTGAGTACTGGAAGAAAATGAGTAAATAAAGACATTATTGAATAGAATGTTATTGAAATTTGGAGTTGCAAAGATTAGGTGTGAGATTTGAAGACAGAAATTGTAGAGATAGAGGAGGAAAAATTTATCGAGCATTAAGACGTGGATGAACAGAAACGAAGTCCACAACTCTAATTTTTACTAGATAATAAATTGTAATAAAAGCTAATGGATAAAATTAAGGTACACTATAATACCATGTCAAGCACCATAAAATCATCCTTTGAGAACAGACTACGTCCCTCATTTTCCACCTTAGATGGAAGGATCCATTTAGAGTTCATATGATTTCCCTATAAACACTAGTAGAGAAAGTGTCTGTCGCGTCGCACTTTTCCCGTCGATTATGAATGGGACTGGCGCTGATAATGCTTTTATAAAGCATTGAGGGCAATAGAAACCCCGTCGGTTTTGAAATAATTAACTGATGGGATTGTATTTAACCCCAATACTGTCGGTTTATATTAAACAAACCGACGGAATTGCTCAATTTCAACAAATGAATAAAACGTCATTCTCTCCTTTTTTTTCGTCTGTACTGTCTCACACCTTATAGCTGCAACTCATCCCCAATCCTCTGCCGCGCCGTTCATCTTGCCATCATCCTTCAATCCCGTTCATCTTGCCGCCATCTTATCGTCATCCTTCAATCTCGTTCATCTTACCATCATCCTTCAATCCCTTCGTTCATCCCCAAATCGTTTCTCACTTTTTCTCCCACCTCTGCCAACCCAACACAAATTATCCTCTGCTATTTCGTCGTTTTATTCGCCGTTCTCAACTCGTTCTTGCTGCCATCGTCTTTCACCTCATTCCTCGTTAACTTTCATCAAGTATGAACTTAATTGTAATGAGTACAAATTAATTGGATGCATATTGATTTTTAGGGTTTCTCGGCTTCTTAGTTTGTTTTCGTTCTTGATTTTTTGCTCTTAATTTCGTTATATTGAATCAATTATTTGCATAATGAATTTTAGGTGAATGTTTGGTTGATACGTGAATGCTCGTTATGGATTCTGAATTTCTGTTGGCCTTGATATTTCTTGTTGCTAAGATATGAAGTGACTTGGGTTTCAGGTCATGAACTACTGTTGCTCCCTTAGAAAGATTAAAAATCCTCCTCCAAATAGTTTCTTATTATCATTTTTTCATCAAGTTGTGTTGAATTGTGAGAAATTACATAGTCCCCAACTCATACTCCAGTGAATTATTTTCACACAACTTCTATCGATTCCTGATTGCAATAGTTCCAGTCTTTGACCTTTGTTTATGTTTGGCTAGGGGCGGGACATAAAGAATATGGGGAATTTTGTTTATTCTGTAAAAGTGACATTTGACATATGGGGGAGAATATATTCGATATGTTGTACTTTATTTTACGTACACACTTATTGAGAGAGAGGTTTTCTTTTGGAATATGCAGGTTCAGAATCCACACAGTATAAAATACAATGGTACAATTCAAGGTTTGAAATACATATGGAGGATAGAGGGTTTTAGAGGATTGTTTAAAGGAAATGACATAAATTGTGCTCGCATTTTTCCAAATTCAGCAGTCAAGTTCTTTAGTTATGAGGAAGCATCCAAGTACGCTTTGCTGCTTCTTTGTCTGAAGTTTTAGTTATTATTCAACTTCAAAACGGTCTTGCCTTGCATTTTAGACCTGCATGCTTAACTGTAAAAGAATATAGGTTTTGAAATTTTCTTTATTTTCTATTTGTTATATGTCTAATTTTTTTTTCCATGATACCCACTTTTCTGAGTAGGGGTATTCTGTGGTTCTACAGACAGAAGACTGGAAATGGTATGGCATTTTTGTTCTTCTCTTTTTAAATCATTCAGTATACTTGTGGATTTGTCCTGAGTTATGAATCATCAGGCAGTTTTCAACTTGTGATAATGTGAATGGAACTGTTGCATTAAATGAATCGTTGTCTTGATGTTATTGCTGTCGTGTATGCATTAAATATACTTGTTGAGCTTTCTACTCACAAGAATGTATTAAATGATGTGGTGTTATTGATTTATTAGTTAACTACTAATAAATAATAAAATCAAAATCATACTGGATATTAAAGTTAATGGTGATTATGAATGGTCATCATTCTACATAATTGGTTCATATGTTCTTACATGGTCTTTTGATTCTCAAATCGTTTGGTCATTTCAGTACAATCGAGGGGGTTAAAAAGATAGAAACTATTTTGTATTTTTGTATGATATTTGTCATATGCAGATGAGTTTGGTATTTTATATTTTCAGATGATGCTCAGCTTACTCCTGTTTTGCGACTCAGAGTTGGAGCCTGCGCTGGAATTATTGCTATGTCAACGACTTACCCTATGGACAAGGTTCAAGGCCAGCTAACAGTTCAAGTACAGTTTTGAGTAAATATTCCAAGTTTATCTGCATTTCTGACCAGTCAATGTCTTAATTTTTTATATCTCTTTGCAGACAGAAAAATATCCATGCCAATACAGGGGAATAGCTCATGCTCTATCAACAGTTTTCAAAGAAGAAGGTCCCCGTGCTTTATACAAGGAATGGTTGCCATCTATCATAGGAGTAGTAAACAGATCTTCTCTTTGGTTGTAGCTCCCCATTTTAGTTGTAACTCATGAGATAGGTTAGATTGTTTTCATACACAAACACTATTAGTAACATTGGAAAACCTTTGGTATTTCTAAATCTAGATAATAAAAAAATAAAACACATTTCGCTTTATGGTAGATCTTCTTTTTAAGATCTTACAGATTGTTTGACTACTTACATCTCGAAGTCATAGTTAGATAATGTTCATTGCAATCTATTTTGATGAAGGTGTAAGAAATGCAAAACAACAACAATTGAAAATAAAAGCATTGGAGGTAAAGCTGACTGGCCTTATCTTATGTCTCCTCTAAATTATATATAACATGAAGCAATAAATTTTGGAGAAAGCACTTGTTAGATAATCGATGTGAACATGACGTAAGAATAATAATTTATCCCATATGGCAATATGCAATTGGACAAATGGGTCATCAGGTTGTCCGTTATGTCTAAAAGATTGCGAATGTTTGGTCGAAATCTTATTACGTAAGATAGTGTCATTCTAATACTTTCCGTGGTTCGATCACTAGTGATTTTCAAATTTCAGCTTAAGTTTTGCTTCTTAATTATTGATATTAACTATAGTTTAATGAGATTTTTTCTTCTCATTCTTTATACCATTACGAAGTTGTAACTTATAGTTCTTTTATTTTTGCTTAGTTGTGAATTGGTGGATGTATTGTACTGGTTTCTCCTTGAGCTGGCTAATGTGAGCACGGGATTTTGTACCAGCTCGCGCGTTCAATGATGATGGCTTTTCGGGAAATTTATCCTCGAATCACATGATTTTCGACCATCCGACGATCTCCATATGGGAATCCTCCTAAGACGTTTTAAATTATTTAACTAAAAAAAAAAAAATCCCGCGCGGAGGCAGCCTCGAGGGTACCTAGCGACCCTCGCGGGGCCTCCTCGCGAGGGTCCTAGGCGACCCTCGCCGGGATTCCCGCTAGGGTACCTCGCGGCCCTCGCGAGGGAGCCTCGCGGGGATTCCAGTGAGGGTCCCTCGCGGCCCTCGCGAGGGAGCCTCGCAGGGACTGCCCGCGATGGTCCCTCGCGGCACTCGCGAGGGAGCCTCGCGGGGACTGCCCTCGAGTTTACCTCGCGGCCCTCGCGAGGGAGCCTCGCGGGAGACCCCGCGAGGCCTCGCGAGGGAGTTTCGCACGCGAGACCCCTCGCGTGCGAGGCTCCTTATTTTGGATTTTTTGGGACTTTTTTATCTATAAATAGTCGGGTCTTTTTCATTACAGAGGGGCGGAAAATTCAGAGAGAAAAATCATCTCTTTCAGAACAAAAAATCAAAACGATATTTCTTACTTTCTTCTGACTTTTTATCGGATCAAAAACACGTTTTGAATCCCAAATTTCTTCATCTTTCTTCATCGTTTCTTCTTGAATCCTCAGATATTCTTGGGTCTAAAATCAATTTAGTACCCGAGTCTGATTATCTTTTGGATAAATAAACATTTTATTTTCCAACAAAACAATATTTTTTTTTCATTTAAATTACACTAAAAAATCCAAAAATTAAACGGAGATTTTTGGACTTTTTACATCAACCTTTTCATCTAAACTACAAAAACGAACGAGGATCGCGCCCGGGAATCTAACGGACATGCCGAAGTGAATTTGTGCCAAAAGGGTAAAGCTTCTGCGTTCCTAGAGCTGCTTATTTCGTGTTCCTCCTTTTCTTCTTTTTAATTTTTATTTTTGACTTAGGAATTATTTTTATTCCTTGTTATTGTAAATAATGTTGTACTTCCCCTTCTTCTTCTTTTATTTCTTTTTAATTTCTGTATTAGAATACCCCAACGAAGGGAATTAAAACATATTCCTGGATAACAGACCACACTTTTTACCATGCGGTCATTTTCACTAATTAAATTGACCAACATACGTGTAAATAAAAATGAACTGTTTTTATTTAATCCAACAACTTTAAATCGCCGATGTTTTAACTAGGCCACACGGGCCTCGCCAAAATCAAATCGAGCATACGTGATATATCCCATGTGCTAACCTTTGTGGATGCAGGCTAGATGTATGTTTAGGATTTATTTTCCTTCGGGTATTGCTCATATTTTACGGGAAATGTAAATAATAGGTTAGCGGGCGGTTGCATCCCCCGATTTTTTAAGCCTTGTAATTTTATTTTCCGCATTTACTTTTCGCATTTACTTACTGTTTTTGTGGATGATTTATTTTTCCGTTTTGTGAATGTTTTATTATTTCGCAATACGTGAACCATGCATTTAACTTCGAAAATGACATAAGTGCGAATATGCACAGTTAAAAAAATGGTTTTCTGTACATGTAATATATTGTGATCACTTAAGAAATAAAGCAACTTATCCCGGCCCCGAATCTCTGTGTCTTGGTGGGCCGTCCCCCGGACTTTAAGCCTTACAGGACTCTAATTCCTGGAAAGAGCTAATCCAAGTGGCGACTCCACACTGAGAGACGACGGATTCGGGTTCGAACCGATCTTAAACGTTTTTCATTTTCTCTCTTTCAAAACTTTTTTCCCGGGTCCCCGACCCGGTGCCTTTTTTTTCTCTCTTTTTTCAAACATCCCGGTAGACTGCGCCTATGATCCCGAGCACTCTCAGCCCACTGCACCGTGTCGTCCGCTCACAATAGCAACATTGTTTCCTCTACTCGATAGCAGGGGTAGCGAGTCAGTGGTATGACATGCAGTCAGAAGAGAATAAGAGTAATTGGAACTACATCGCTGTGAAGTTCTAGATAGAATTTGCATTCCTAGAACCACCAAAGCAAAGCATACGAGATCTGCTTGCTTGCATACAAAGGGAGGGGGAGTCACTCACCAGCTACGTAAAGCGATGAATGTTTATTTATATGGTGATGACAGAGAGACCATCTGAACTATCAGGAATACAATTAATAATAGGGGGATCCTAGGACTGGTACAACTACCATATAACAAGGCTATCTATACCAGATTTTGATGAGCTATCATACCATGCTCACCACCTCGACAAGGAGATAACAGTCAGACACCGCAATGTCCTTGCAGTGGGGTCGGGGATACCCACTAATTCTGTACTAGCAATGCTATCTCGATCTAACCCAGGGGTAAATACAGTAGCTGACTAAGGTGAAGGCTTATGTGAGGATTCGCTGGCATAGGTGTTCTCCGTAGAGGGAGCTGAATCCCGAAGAGATAAAAGGAAAGTAGGAAAACACTAGCAAGGCTACCCATTGACCTCGATCCGTATGTCCCTAAGTCAAGAAGGAAAAGGAAGATCGAAGAAGGAACCTCAGTCGAGGGAGAGACCGTCCATGGTGGAAAGAAACCTATAAAGTTAGATTCCTACAAGTTGAATGGGCGACGCGGCCAAGCAAAAGATGGATATAACTAGTGCCCTTGGGTGAATTCTACAGAAATGAGGGTGATGGAGGATGGAGTGTTGAGAGTTACCTAGAGTGGTCAGGTTTTCTGAAGGGAAGAGGCGGTACAACTTAATGACTCCAGGCCTGAGGAAATTGCAAGGGAACAACTTGAGCCACCTCTAGCCTTGAAAGTAGATGAAGAAATGCTGGATATAGACCCTTTGGTGAATCAGTTGAAAAGGACTCAAGCGAAATACAGTAATGGAGCCTGCTTGAGACATCCTAGAAGCACAGGATGGGCCTGGTCAAGAGGTTGATGGAAATGCCTGCTACACCTACAACCTCGGTAATTGATATGTGGCTGCCATTGGGGAAGGAATTGCTCCCCATCAAATACCAGCTAAAACTTTTGATCATTCAGAGCTGCACAGGAGCTAGGGTTACACAATGAGGCCCTATTTATCAAGGTTCAAATTTTCGATCAGGCAATACCATGCATGATGGTCGATGATGGTTCGGCCCTTAATCTACGTCCGCTCAAAGTCCTACCTCACCTAGGACTGAGGGAGGATATGTTGGCTAAATCAGACATGGTGATTCGAGCCTATGATGATTCAAAGAGGGGAGTAGTAGGCACTTTTAAAGTAGAGGTCACTGTAGGGGGTGACCTCCAATGTTAAATTCACTATGCCGGACATCCAAGTAACTTATTCGCTACTCCTAGGCAGGCCATGGATCTATGCGATAGGGGGCTGTCCCCTCCACTCTGCATCAGAAAATAAAGCTTATCCATACGGGGAGGCTAATAACGATCGAAGAAGATGAGGAATCAGTAATGACTGCAGCCACATTTGAGGAGAGAACAATGCAAGGGCTAAGGGTGGCAATAGCCATTGAAGGAAAGAAGAAGGGGCATAGAACTCCAAAGGGGTATCATTTTTTCCTCAGAAGCTTGAATGCTCAGATGAAGAAGTAGGGTTTCATCCTTGGAAAAGGCCTGGGAAAACATCATCAAGGGATCATCAAAGCCATCTATCTGATTCTAGTCAGACCTGGATTAGGTTTGGGTTTCACATTAAACATGAAAATGTACAAGCATAAGTGACCCATGTTCTACAACATGGTTAGCATTTGCAAGGCTATAGGTAGTAGGGCATATCTGGGAGAGCCGGAACCAACAATCCTGAACGGGGAAGAGGTCAAGGGACTTGAGATATTTAATGATGTGTTTGACTTCACGATAGGTAAACTGATTGAATACCCAGTTGAATCTAAATTGGAAGATGAACCGATCTTGGTGATAATCCCAACCGAGGGATTTGAGAAAGGCAGAGCATTAGAAGATGTGGTAGTAGCATTCATAAGGGTTGTTAAAGAACTAATGAAGAAGGGTAATGCCCAAGACCAGGATATACTAGGCACTGTCAAAATCCTTATCGAAAAGTTGGTGCTGGCTATGCTTGAAGAAGAACCTACCTCTAGCACACCTGTTGTGGTAAATGAAGGCCCTCTACATGTAGAGGATGAAATATATAATGTAATAATGAACATTTCAGATGTTTTTGACAATTTTGCCTATAGGGCTAATTTAATGAAGTACGATAATTTTTCTTACTTGTTTGATATTCTGCCTGATGGCACCACGCATTCATATAATCATACACACAACATCTTTAACATTAATGATGCATCATTAAACGTAATTAACTTGGGTACAAATGAGTCACAAAAATTGGTGACTATTTCTAATTATTTGACTCCTGAAGAAAAAAGAGAGATCATGAATGTACTTACACGTCACGTGGTAGAGTTTGCTTGGTCATATAAAGACATGCACCGGAGTAAATAGGAAAATCACAGAGCTTCACATCCCAACTGACCCTCGAATCAAGCTAGTAAAACAGAAACTGTGTTGCTTAAGGCTCGAATATGTAGAAAAGGTCAAGGCTAAGCTGGCAAAACAAATTGAAACCAAATTCCTAGAAGTGGTTGAATACCCTGACGTGGCTAGCCAATATTGTCCCAGTAGCAAAGAAAGATGGCAAGGTCAGAGTTTATGTGGATTTGAGGGACTAGAATAAGGCCTCCCCAAGATGATTTCCCCCTACCCCACATAGATGTACTAGTCGACAACGTAGCAAGGGCATCTATGTATTCTTTCATAGATGGTTTCTCAGGCTATAACCAGATACAGATGGCTATAACTGACAAAATCAAGATAACATTTATAATGAATGGGGCGTATAATGCTACAAGGTAATGCTGTTTGGTTTAAAAAATGCTGGCGTAACATATCAGCGGGCCGTCACGACCCTCCTTCATGATATGATTCATAAGGAGGTGGAAGTTTATGTAGATGATATGCTTGTTAAATCCAACACTAGAGAGGAGCATCTAGCTGTCCTAGATAAGTTTCTCACTAGAATTGAGAAGTACAATCTATGCCTAAACCCAAAAAAGTGTGTATTTGGGGTCATATCAGGGGAACTCCTAGGGTATACAGCCAAAAAGGAATCGAAATGGATCTTGATAAAAGCAAAGCCATCAAAGATATGCCTGCACCAAAAACAGAGAAAGAAGTCCGATCTTTCCTAGGATCTCTATAGTATGTAAGCAGATTTATGGCTAGACTCACTATCATCTACGAGCCAATCTTCAAACTACTATGAAAGGAACAACTAGTGATTTGGAATGACTTATGTCAGGTAGCATTCGACAAAATCAAACAATACTAAGCCCACCCATCCTCCGCCTACCAAAGCCTGGAAAGCCCCTGATCCTATACCCATCAATTGAGGAATCATTGGTTGTAGCCATGCTTGTGCAAGAACACGAAGATAGAAGTGAACATGTAGTCTACTACTTGAGCAAGAAATAACTCGAGTACGAGTCACACTACACCTTAGTAGAGAAAATCTACACAACGATGGTTTGGTTGACAAAGAAGTTATGCCATTACTTCCAATCTTATCAAATAAAAGCCGTTGCGAAGATAAACCCGATGAAGTACTTGTGCCACTCACCAACACTAGCTGGAAAACTCTCAAGATGGTTATTGCTATTATCTGAATTTGACATCGAATATGTGATAAAAAAATGTCATTAAGGAATGCGCAGTCATTGAATTTTTAGAAAATCAACCCTTGTACTCTGATTACGTTGAAAATCTAGAATTTCCAGGTGAGCAACTGATAAGTGTATATTTACACTTATAATCATGATATTTTCAATCATAAAACACTATGATTTAAGTCATTTTATACTTCATATAAAAGATTTCACGTGGTATGTAGTTGTTTTTTTTATACAAATGCAGAAACTAGGTAAATCTTGGGAGTAAAATGATCAAAAGTGGAATTCTATGGAAAAAGAGTGAAAAAGGTGCAAAACGATGCGTTGAACACAAAGATTTGGCTTAGGATAGAAGTTGTCAAAGATCGGTAAAGTTGCAAAGAAGAATCATGAAGAAACAGCATTTCACGATTGTGACATCTATTCGCGATCGTGACTTATCACTCTTTATAAATAGAAAACTACTAATCAATGTTCATAGTCATGACATAAGATTCGCTATCATGACTTGTGACGGTTAATGGTTATCTCTTATCAACTACCAATTGCCAGATAACAACGATCAACTACCATCAACTACCAATAGAAAGGACACCTTTTGGAAGTCAACAAATCATGAAAAGGTGCCTTTCCATTGTGGATGAGGATGAATCTTTGCATCTAATCAAAATGAAGTGATGAAACTCTTTGCTAATGGACATGACTCTTCATTTGAATAGACATAACCCTTCATACTTTATAAATAGAGTTCAATACCCACCAATATCATGGGCATGGTGTATGGGATTATAGGCGTGGTATGTGGTATGTGCATACTTAGTTTTAGAGAAGAAAATCTTGTAGATTTCGCTTCGTTCTAAGTTAGCGGAAAGATGTATAAGTGATTCGAACCTTATTTCTATCACTAGATTTCTCCACATATTTGAGCGATTTTTGTATAAGTGTAAATGCAAATCACTTATCAATAAAAGTTTTCATTCTTCAATATTCATTTATTCAATATTCACAAAGAATAGCATCCTAGCAGAGGTTCTGTATGGACCGAGACCGAATTCAAAGCAGACATAGGAATTGCGGGAATTGACGAATCCTATTAAAGAGTGGATACGGTTTGATCAACTTTAGCTTTCACTTGTATACCTTACAAATTTTCTTTGTTTCTACTTATACTTTCTATTTCGAAGTTTATGATATGTCTATGTGTCATATTGTGCATTTCGCATTGAGTCTTTTCTATTAATAAAGTTATATGCTTTTGAGTTAACTTTGAGAGTGATTTCGGGGTTAACAAGATTGTGTATAATCACTGGATCTGTAATTATAATGCTGTTTAGTGAGCCAACATTTTTGGAATGGTAACTTGCTAAATATGGTTATGTGAGAGCGACTCGTACTAAGCATAGTATTACTGTTTCTAGGTTTACATAATCGTCTTAATTCATTTGCACTAGACTTAGAAAAGTCATTTCATGTGTTGCTTTGTGGTGAATAATTGAATATATGAGTGTCTAGAACCGAATATGTTAAAGCAGTATGGTGTACGTAATATCTTTGATGATTTTGCATGTTTTCTTTGCTATACTTATTCGTAGGGATAATCTATACCGATTTCTTCTACTCTAATCTATTTATACATTTATCTATTTATTTACCATTATATCCCAACCAACCCATCAA
>CATIWQ010505207.1:0-14638 GCA_949673415.1 Euphorbia schlechtendalii
GTCCATGGTCAATTTTCCTCGATCTCTCCTTCTTCAATTTCCCCTCTTCCATCCCTGACGCTACAACTCGAATCACCCAAAACCTCACCCATTTTCGCTCCAATTACGCACTGCTAATCTTAATCGTACTCTTCTTTAGCCTTATTTATCATCCTCTCTCTCTAATCGCCTTCGTCATCACCTTCATCGCTTGGCTCTATCTCTACTTCTTCCGCGATGAGCCTCTCGTGTTCTTCGGCTATCAGGTCAGTGATTTGGTGGTTCTGGTTTCGCTTTCCGCGTTCACCATTGTAGTGCTGATTTGGAGCGGCGTTTGGCTCAATGTCTTTGCTGCGGTTGCCGTCGGCGCGGGTTTGGTGGTTTTACACGCGGTGCTGAGGAGTACGGATGACCTAGTGGCGGATGATATTGAAACGTCGCCGTATGCGAACTTGCTGTCTGATGATGATAGCCCTAGAGCGGGATTGTAACGGTATTTGTTCCTTCTATTTTCTTCTCCTTTATCGCGGTCAGTGTAAGTTGTTCGAAATAGATTACAAATTGCTTGATTTTGACCAAGATTAGTGGAGAATTCTTAATGGAGCTTCGACATTGTTTTGTCATTGAATCACTATCAAGTATCAACATTGTTTCACCACTTAGTTTTCATCACTTGACATTGAAAACATCGTTTAACAAGTATCAACATTGTTTTACTACTTAGATTTCCTCTTGATCCACGTAGATAATCTAACAGCGTTCCTTCTTGGCATTGCTCGTTTTTGGTGTCGATCTTATGTTGGTTCATCGTAGCAAATTGACTTTAAAGTATGCAACTTTAAGCACAATTGTATATCACTGCCTTATATTTAGGTCTAATTTACTTGGAGTAATATATTGTGCTCCGCATGCTGTGCTCATTCATCTTATTGAAAACTATGATTGTATTATCAGCAGATGAGCAAGAAAGGATTAGACTATTTTGAAAACAAAAGAACAGTTGAATGATGGAATTGGAGTGCTGGACATTAAAAATGCTAAGCTAATCTCTTGTTTTCTTATTAAAATACTGTTAGACTTAGGTTTGTGAGTTAGCAGCAACACACTACACCACTAGACCAGTTAGCAGAGTTTCTGTGCTTTGATCTTTAGTTAATGCACAGTTTTGTGGCTTGCAAAAACATTGTTGCACTTGCAGCACTTCGCCCTTTATATTTTGCCCCAAAAGCCAATTTGTTAGGAAACATGAATCTTGAGCTATGGTTCTCTTTATTATTCCCCCAATATTTCCTTGAATCTCCTTGGCTCTGTTCCCATGGCATATAATAAAACTTAATCACAATCTAAAAAAAGAAATTAGTTCAGACTATGAATCAAGAACATCTATGAAGGTGAAGAGTTATGAATGATAATTAGAGAACAAAATTGTTGAAACCTTTTAGACCAGTTGGAATGCTGCATTGTTCTTCCATTTGTGTATTACTACTAGTTATAAAATTATTTTTTTTTGCAAAAAAAAAAAATGATCTGGCATATCCTCTAAAAGAGCTCAATACAACGGAGATGGAGACACAGATTTCCGAGCATATGACAAAACCATCTCAAAACCTCTAGCTGAACTCCCAAATCTTGCATGCATTCGTTCAGTCAATGGTGGCATGATTTGCAGCCACCATTCTACCAATTCATGCAGCTTTATCATCGAACCTATTGGTTGGCCTAGTAGCCTGATCTCTACCTGTAACCATGAATATCAACTAGTTTTCTTGTCATAAATCCAGCAAACATGTGAGGTAGACACAACGATATTTCGACTCACCTCTTTTTCGTTAGCAAGACCTAGCTTTTGCGTTAGATACTTTTTGATAGTCGAAACTCGTAAGCTGCCATCCCTGTAACAATGTTTCACGAACTATGAGTAACACAAAACGTGCCATCAAAAAGCTATTTCTGCAATCAAATTTAACATTTACTGAAATTGACTGATTAACAAACTAATAAACTCACTTAACCCTTAAGTAACGTGAAGAAATTTGCGGCAAGGGTGAATCTCCATCCCTGAAATTTCAAATATTCCATCAAGACAAACTTTACTCATTCGACTTTTCAAGAATGAATCAAAAACTTACTGATCATCGGATGCTATTAACGAAAACCAAATCGGATTGAACCTTCCATCACTTTTACTGCTCGAACCAACACCATTCAATCCCTCAGAGACAGCCGCACTTTTTCGCTGTAAAGCTTTCAACTTTCTAGCTTTTACTGAACCTAACGACGATTGAGCCAAGTTATTCACATTGCCATTGACTTTGGGTTCGCTAATTTGCTCCTCCAGTTCCACTTCGCAAGGTATGGCACTGTCAGAATCTTGATTCATCTTTTGCTGTTTCGATATTTCAGGATCCGTGTTCTGAACATTGACAACAATTATGCATTATTTTCCACTGTTTTAAAAGGCGGTCAAGGCGGCGTCTAGGCGGGGATTTTTGGAACACCGCCCCGATTTTATATAATCAGGCGATCAAGGTGGAAAGTGTCGTCAAAACTTAAAAAAGCGTCGCCGAAAACAGGAAAAAGTGTTGCCAAAGCTTAGAAAATGTCATCAAAGCTTAAAAAATTATCGCCAAAGCCTAGAATTATGAATTTTTAATATTATTATATAAAAATTTTATATGCTAGCTAAATTTATTATTTTAATTCATTAATATATATTACATATTTTAAAAAACTAATTCACTTAATCCCCGCCTAGGTCTTGATTAATCCCCGTAAAACAATGTTATTTTCAAAGACACCAAAGGTAATAAATTATAGCTAGAACTTAACCGAAATTTCCATCCTTTTTACCTGTGAGATTTCGCTCAAAATCGCAGGTGAACTTGAGCTTACCTTCTCACGGCAATCATCTGGTTTTCTGATATCAATAGCTACCAAATCTCGTAAAGCTGGATGTGTTCTTGCAATTGCTTTCAATCTTTTACTCGGCCGTGGCACAAATTGTGTCGCTTCTACCACTTTAGGAGGGCTTGAAACCAGAGAAGAAAGTAATAGCTCCTTTCTTTGAACCAGCAACGTAGCAGAAGCCACTTGCTTGACCTTTTTCTTTTTCGAACCGAAGATTTTGGTCCTCAAACCTTCCAAAATGTGATCTGGCCTGTACTTTTACTCAGAAAATCGAGATTCAGAGTGTTGAAAATGGATATAAACACAAAAAATGCAGCATTTGATGAACAATTAACAATGAAATTAAGTACCTGAGCTTCTCCAATGGAGAACATCCTAAATTGAGATTACACACTGGACAGTAATTAAGCTCCTCATCATTTATCTTCTTGTATATGCACTTTTTGCAAACTGCTCTCAATTAAAAGACAACAATATGAGTCGTCTTTATACCTACGTAATTTGACACCCTTGGTTTATCATGGTTTATTTTAGATAGATACGCAAAGTTTTGAAAAGAACCATATCTGAAGTGTGAATTATAGACCACTTATTCTAATGCACTCATTTCATATCACATGTCGTTCAATATTCGTAGTGGTTTTATAAAAAGAAAGTCAAATGCATCAATACACTTTAAAGTTGGTGTAGAAAATCAGATGTCACCCTCAACTTTCAAAATGATCAGTTACCCCTCTGAACTTGGTGAAAATACATCAATTTGCATCTCAATGCCACGTGTCAATTTATGGCTAAAAATAGAAAAATCAGAAAAATGACATATATGAAAAGTCAAACCAACCAGATTTTAACACGTGGAGTTGAGGAAGTTAACTGTTTCGAAATTGCCAACTTAAGGGGTATCTAGACCTTTTGCAACTTCAGGGTAACATCCGATTTTCTGAGCCAATTTTAGAGGTGTTATACATTAGGCCTAAAAAGAACTGAGTTTTTTTACATAAAACATTATGGCTTAATGCATCTACAACCCCCTAAACTTGTTCAGAAAGGACTGTTGTCACCCTGAACTTTGAAATGTGACAGATAACCCCCTAAACTTGTCTAAAACGCATTACTTTACCCTCTCGTAAAAATATCGACTTCAAGAACAAGAAGATGAAAATGACTGACCAAGAATTGATACAATATTATGATTAATTGAAGAAAATATTTAGAATAGAGATGAAGTTTTGAAGAAGACGAAGAATATATATTAGGAATTTTGAATAGTAAGAATTAGAATGTTAGAGATTTTTTTTATTCATTTTCTATTCCACCAACATACTTCACGAATGTATATTTTGATGATCATCAGCAAAAGGGGTAAAGTGACGCGTTTTAAACAAATACAGAAAACTATCTATCACATTTCACCATTTTAGACATGTTCAGGCTATAGTGCCAAAAATTATTGAAAATACATGTATTCTCAGCTATCCAAAAAGTTAAAAATTTGGATTGTTGTTGCACACGTATCGAAATGTGCATTGTGGATCTGTGGACCATATGATTTCCCTCGGAAACTCGTTTTAGTCCCACACTAATCACGTTTTAAGTGTTTAGTTACCATGAATCATTGGACAAATTATTCCAGAGAAAAAATGAACTCACAAGAATGGAGGCATTCACAGATAGTAGTAGCTTCTCTGAACAACTTATTACAGAGAGGACACGTAACATAAGCCGCAACCTTGTCTCTTTCTACCTTCACCATCTCGCTCTCGCTCAACATCTTCTTCTTTCTCCTTTACATTCCAATTTTCAGTTAGGTTCCCGAGAAAACAAAAAATTGAAAAGAAAACACATAAAACTGTGAACTTTACGGAATATTAATCGATTCAGAACATGGCGGCTACTCTGATATGATCCAAATTGGATTTCCATTAATATAATAATAATATTAGTATTAGTTATTTATAACACGATACTTACTATCCATATATATACTGTTGTTCTTCAGCTTGTGGATTTAGCGAAGAATGGGAGGAAGGTTAGAGTGCGCCGGCTGGGTGTAGTAGATTAACCTGCGCACATTGTGTTGATTTGCCGTTTTGTGATTCTCGTGTTCTTTTGTTCTGTTCGCCGTTTCTTATAGAGCGGGTGCTGTTTTCCGGCGTTTCTGTAACAGTAGGGTACAGCAGGCGCGCGTTAGGGTTTGGCACGTGTGTTTCACGTGGTTCTAGTGATGAAAGTCAACAAATACGTATTTTTAATGCGTTACATTTGACAATATAGAATATGAAAGTGACATGATGTTGATTATGTATTTGTCTTTAGTTGACAATATAAATGTGTTATTCTTATAATAAAAACTTTTGGGAAATTAACTAGCTTATTCATCACATATTAAGAACATGTTGTCATATCATTACATGCTTGGTTACAACATTATATAATGAAAGATTTTACATAAAATCAATTAATTAATTATTATTTTAATTATTTTTCCACTTAGATTCTAATCATTCTTGTCAATGAAATGTTAGAATATTATTATTCTTGTCACCGTAACTCTAACTGAAACATCTTAACAATATCTATTGAGGATATTCTCTAATTTATCTGAACTTCGAAAATTAACATAATTATTATGAAGATACTTATATGTGGAGCAAAGATTTTTTTTTATAAAGCTACAGTTGAAAGTATTTCTAACAATTATTATATGGTATAGTTGAATTGTTGATATTTTCTAAAAATTTTGTAGCATTGCATTTTTTTAATCAAACCTTGTACATATTTGTTGTTACTACAAAATGAAAATGGTGGCTATTGTCTTTGTCGTAACTATTACTTCATAAATGCTTATACATTTTGCTAGGTAATATATTCACTAAACTAGTAAATCGTTTACCACTAAACTTGGTTCCAATCCATTTAACATTGCAGCTTTCAACAAGAACTGCACGAGTAAAAACCAACAAAATCAAGATATTCATGTACAACTTATTAACTTGGATAAATTTGTAATTTTTGGATTAGCCAGAATCCCCTTTTTCACACTTTGTTACATCACACATTTTCTTTACAAACGTAATATTATACCACATGTTTTTCTCCTCAATAATACAATGCCCAAGTTATCGAAACTGGGCAGAAAATTGAGTCAGTGATATATTGGTTCATGGTTCATGTAATTCATCGATTAACGAATTCTTGAAAAATGTCAATTTTATGAAACATGATAAAGCCCTGAAATGAGCATTGGATAAAATCAAGTAAATCTGTCAGTTTAAAGCTCAAGTTCATCAAATAAGGAGCATTCGGCTAATATGCTGGAACCGCACCAATTGCCTTGCATCTTTACCGTCCTTCCCTTGGGCCTTGCCAGAGCAAGAGGAATGAACGCAAAGAAAAGTGAATATATGGAGGGGGGAAAAACACGGAACCAGGGAAGAGGAGAAAATACACAAATTGGCTCAAAACCAACATTCACTTGTGAAATGAAAATGAAAGAATAGTTATTTCATTATTCATATAGTATTTAGAAACAACTATTCAGTCCGATGTCGGAGTTATACTTCATATTTAGCATTTTCCTATTCATTTTTTATCCCATTCCATTCCCAAAAGGGTGCAAAACCAACAATTTACTGAATAGAGACCATCATATCTTGGATCAGAAATACCGTCTGTTAATAGGAATTCAACACAAAATGACATTTAAAGTTTCTATGATCTCACCTATCAAGTTGAGCATTTCGGTCAATTGATAATTATACATTCATGGATTAAAATAATTTGAATTTGAACGGACCAAAATACTTCCAATGAAAATCTTGCTAGATTAATAAATTGATTACATGTAGGCAGAAAAATAAGCATTAAGCACCATCTTAATGGGCAGCTGGTAATGCCTACCAAAATAATAGGAAAAGAATAAATCATAGTCAGGAAAAATTTAGCAAAATTTATCTCATTCTGTATCACTTTACAATTAGTACAGTTTGGCGACTGCCTGCCTGAATCAAGTTTATCAATGCCTGTGTTTATACGAAATCAATGTTGGAAACTATTTTGTCTGTGCAGGAAGCCTCGCACCATTTAAAAGTTAGCCTAAAAAAGGCGATGGCGTAATACAAAAGCTGTATAAAAAGGGTCATTGTACCTTTGAGTATGAGCCTATCAAGTCACGATCCGACTAGACCTTTGTAACGAGCATAAGACATAATTACAATGAACATTACTGCACAAAATGCTCCTGTTAGATAAACCACCTGACAAATCAATCAAAAAACAACACAATTTAGTACGTAAAGTTGCAATCACAGCTCAAGGCAACCAACTAAAAGTAATCACTCACTCACCCTTGAAAACATGTAACCATGGTTCTCATTCCACGTATATGGGATATTCATACCGAATATTCCAGCTATCAAGGAATAGACGGATAAACATACAGTTCCTGAACTTAGAAAGAGCTCCAACTGTAGAATATAGCAAATGTACAATGATCAATTAACATATTCCAGATAAAGCATGGCAAATCGGATTATTCTAATAGATAAAGCACCTGAATGAGCTGATTTCGATGATTGTCCAGCTACAGAGAAAAGAGAAACATAAATATCTCTGAAAAAGGCCTTCAAAATTTAAGTATTGATTCAATGTTGCCTACCTGAATATTGATGTAATCTTCTGTATCATCAATGTATTCACGCAACTGCAATTATCAAAAAAATTGCATTATAGCCCACCTGTTCCCAAAGTTATCAAGAATAGTGGGAGGAGAATAAGTAGAAAGGCACTTACAGCAGTTAATTTGTTCAATGTGCTATCAATTTGCATAAAGTAAGCCTGCATAAAGTTTTACCAACCATTTCAGACATCAGTTTCCCCTTACTTTAAAAAAGCAAAATACATATGAATAAATATATAAAATAGCTAATAACCTCAAGTAGCATTTCAAGCTCCTCAACATCATTCTCATCGCCGCGAACAGTCAGCACACTTGCTCTACTTGCCCTAGAAATTTTTGAACCTATAGTAGGAGAAGCTGAAAACCAATTGGCGGCACCTGATCCACTAACTGGAGATGCTCCAGCCAACTTCCTTGACAAGTAAAGATCAGCCATATCATCGTCATCATCCAGTAGTTGCTCTAGTTCATCCCTTACCTACAGAAACGAGAACCGGCAAATTTACTCCTTGACTAACTTTTGTGTTCATTGTTCTTTCATATTGAGCATGACCAAAGAGCGCATGACTAATAATCAAGCAGTACAAGAACACTTATCTGTATCATTTAAGCAATTCCTAATAGTCACACCTCACGAATCAGTTCACGTTATTATTATTATAGTACCTAATTACCAACATCTTTATTTTTTAAAATACCAAATGTTTGTACTTGAATCTGCTATATCGCTTTATAAATAAATGGACACAGAAAAGGCTGAAATGAATCTTCCGGGCATATATACCAAACTAAAATATCAAGATTCATTTGAGAACTAATATTTGTCCCAAAAAAAATTCAAGAAATACAGTTTCTCAGGTTTCCTACGTACTTCCATACCAAACAAATAAAACTATGCAGCCATACAAAGTCCAACAAAATTCCACGTCAAATCGAAATAATGGCAAAAGCCCAATATCGTTAATAGATGCATTCAATCATGTACTATGGAAGAAATAGAACAAAGCATTCAATAAGGCAATGTTTTGCTACCTTCTGAACTCGGGCAGTCAGCCTAGTCATCGCACTCTTAAGTTTGCGAACTCTGTCCAAATTACGGCTGCTAATCTGCATGATTTAAAGGTGTGAATCGGAAGAGATAAAAAAGTTAGATTAAATAAGCTTTATGAAGCCTAAAATTATTGCACCACTTGAAAGTAACTTTCAAGGGCCACACATCAGTTCACAATTTGTCTGTTCCCAGGAAGAATATCTTTTTATGCTTAGAAATAAATGGATAAGCTCAAACAATGATTTGCATAACGTATAGCAGTTACACAGAAAAACAGAAAGTTGAAGTGTGTTTCTTCATCACAACTAGTAAGTACTGACTTTGGAAGTAAGCTCATCCAAAGCAGGGTAAGCTCCAGTTTCCAGCTCTGTTGTCCGTGCAGCTAGATGGCTGCATATAGCCTCCAAAGCAACCTCAAGTGCTCGGAATTCAAAGGGAGACTCTGCATTTGCCAAACAGAATATTCAAAAACGGCACAATCACATGAGATAGTGATGTAAACTGTTCAAATCATTAAGCAATCAATAGTCTATACTAATAAAACAAATGCCAGCTCCTCACAAAAAGAAAAATAGATAAAGAATCCATACCATCTTCTTCACCAGCTTCAACATCCATTTGCCCATTGGGGTACTCTTTATAGAGATTTGAAGGAGGCAAACGCCTTTTAAGCTCCTCAACAACAGGGATTACATTTTCATCCAAGGGGTCCCGAAGCAATACCTATGTTACAAATGTTCAAAATGAAAGAGTGCAAAAAAGTTCCAAATCAAGAACAACTTTTAACTCCTCTTAAAATATTTGAAAGAAATCAACAAAAGATGACTCATGGTTAAAATCAGCTGAGCAAAGCCTCAGAATACTATCAAATCGACACCTTCTACATTCTCATATAAACAGTATATACATATTGAGAGCATAAAATTATTCAGCTAACAAACATTTAGGAAATGAAGTTTCAAACCAAGAACAATATACTGTTTTTTCCTCATACAACATATACGTAAGAATTAGCTAAATTCAGTTTTGCCACGAATCTCAACCACAATTTCAAGTAATTATCAAACAATACCCTTCTACATTCTCATATGAACAACAAATACATATAGGGAGACTAATACAAACCTCCTCTGGCGTAATTATCGCTTTAATATGCTGCAAAAAAACAAATACATACAAATATTAGAAAACGATAAGCGGGAAATTTATAAAACAGATCAGAAACGGAGAAATAAAACAATGAACCTCCAAATTCAAAACAATAGCTCCCTCACGACCTAGAATAGTAGAAGGATACGACAGCAACGGGTCCAAAATACGGAGATCGCGCGCGTGAATCTGCACGCGGTGCATGATCGCCTGCTTATCGGCATCAAGAACGGTGCCCTGGCCAGTAGCATCAACGAGTATCCAACTCCGAGAGGTTTGAGTCTTCTTCTTAACGGCGGCCACCGGAGGGTCGGCAGGCACCACATACCCGTCCCTCGCCATATCGTACAACCATAATCAAAATCACATCTCCGCCGGCGGTATATAGATTGAAATCCCTAGAAAAAACGAGCCGCGTCACGTTGGTTGCGTGTTAAAGCTGAGAATGAATGGATTTGGGCTGGGGTCTGAGAGCAGCCACCTGTAGAGTCAAGAATCCGATACAGAAATGTAAGGAAAGCTTCCTTTTCTGTTATTCGTTATTAATTTTGAATATTTATATGTGGAACAGAGGAGGGCTTCTGATTTGGTGCGCTCACGCTTTCTTGGATGCAGTTTCTAGCCAATTGGAATTGATTGTATTAATTATATATAATTTGGATTAGTTTTTAACTTATTATGCATTGAAAAAATGTCCCATTCTCGCTTCTGAACAATTTTTTGTTTTTCACTTTAACTTATATTAAATAAAAATAAAATATTGTAACCGGATGTGACTCGAACTTAATAATTTTAAAAATTATAATTAATCAATACATCAAAACCTCAATCACTATATGAACAACAAATACATGTAAGATTTTATTAAAACATTAAGCTTTTAAATAAATGGCATGCATGGGCTGCAGTCCAGATCAATGTAATAATTTTCTCCTTATTTCAAAAGCATGTAAAAACAACATTCCAAATTTTACTGGAAAAATTTACATAGAAAGTAGTGAAGAAATGAAACAAAACTAGTTCGGTTTTGATAACTATAATTTCCTTAAACTATAAGTCGATCCTTGAACGAAGGCATGCTCAAACAAAATAATTTTACAAAAATTTTAATGAAACCTATTCGAAACTTAAATTGACGAAGAGTCTGTTATAGAACATTTGAGGAGTATATAATGATTAATATAAATAATTGACACCTTTCGGTATTTGCATAGAAAAGTTGGTAAAATTGTGTAGCCTATAACATAATCATCTTTGGTGTGTCGATTGTTTCCTAATCTTTCAGTTAGAACTTGGAACTAACATGACCGTAAATTATTGACCCCTGTAGCATTGTAGTTCTGATAGAAAATTATAGGTTTGATTATCCTTTATAAAAGCTATACAAATGCACTCACACCAATATGTCAAAAACTTTGTTTTAGTTGGAGTCGAACTCATGACTTTCACAGTCAAAGAAAGTGTTTCAACCATCAAACTGACTTCCAACTTTGCTTAAACGGGTTACTGCCTCATGGGTTTATGATCCTAATATTAATGCATTATCGAGTTATAATACCTTCCATGATGATTTTCATATGTTTAACTTTTTCTTGTATCTCATTTCCTAGATATATTAATTGCTTTATAGATGTGCCCGTGATTGAATTATTAGGGCGGTGGATTGGTTGGAACTACTCTTATCTTACTATATCATACTTATTTATGATAAAACAAAATGAATTCATTAACAACCATAAGAAACAGTAGAACAGACAAATTCACTCAATATTTCATCTCTTCTCATTCAGTTTTTAATTCTAGCCACTCAATAGATTGGACTTGCTGGTTCTAAATTGCAACATTTACCATATATTATGTCAGAAAATTTGAACCTTTTTGAATAATTTAATTAGAATTATATATTAATTCGGACCGATCCAAACAATTAAAGGTAGATCAAACCCTCAAACTGCTTGAATTATAGATGTTGAGTTTGAACAATAAATATTCATCTTATTATTTTTTCTAACCAAAAGAAAAAATCATCTTATTGTTTTTGGAGTTTAGAAAAAATTCATAAATTTTAATAAATGAATTTAGGCTAAGTTTGAGATAGATGTTTTCAGCCCAAATCACACCCAAAATATTTTTAACTGAAGTTTGAACATTTGTTTTTGTTACTCCCTCCGTCTACTAAATATTATCGTTTTATAGGGATTTCGTTGTCGTTTTTTTATTGTCATTTTGTATTTCCAAGATGTTTTTTTTTCCAAGTTTTCAATTCTACTCCTATTAATTTGTTCAACTTTCAAGATAATTATATTTTAATCTCCAATAACAAGAGAAGACTATAGGTCAAATTATTTTTATTAACATATTAATAAAGTCTTGAAAATTGAATAGAAAATTTATGAAAGGGTAAACTAGTAAATCATCTCATTCGGTTAGTTGTTATCTTAAAAACTGTAAATTGGTTAAAATGACAATATTTAGTAGACGGAGGGAGTAAAAATACTTGCCTGACTTAAGGGCGTCAAACTACCCACCCATCGAACATGTTTATCATGAAACCAGCTAGAACAATTGTGAATTCTTAGATTCGTGAAATAAAATGTTTGATAAGTTTAAAATTTCAAAAATAGCATTATTCCATGAAAGACCGAGCATCAAAATTTAATCCTTAAAAAGAATTTCTACAGTTAGTGAATTATATATCCTAAGAATAAGAAAGCATAAATCTTCTTATTCCATTTGTATAATTATGACTAGTATAATTATGAATAATTGTTGTTTTTGTATGCTAACTTTAGGCGTAATAGTCCATGGCCATGCAATAGTCAGAGTGCCGTGTCAAAATAAAATGTTGCCATTTTTGTGATGAGCTTCATAAATTAAGCATCCCATCGATATTATAAATCAAATGAAAAAAAGGTTTAATACATGTTTAACTACCTGAACTTGTCCTAAAAATTTTACTATCTTCCTGAACTTTCAAAATGACCCCGTAGCTCCCTCAACTTTAAAAAAGTGCTCCACTTTGCTCCCTCAGTGACACGTGTCAAATTCTAATTGGAGGGAAAAAAATCAGAAAAATTGCATATTTGAAAAGTCAAACCAACCAGAAGATGACATATGGCATAGAGGGAGCAAAGTGCTGCATTTTTTGAAAATTGAGGGAGCTACGGGGTCATTTTTTTTAAGTTGAGGGAGCTGCGGGGTCATTTTGAAAGTTCAGGGAAGCAGCAGGTTTTTTAGGACAAGTTAAGATAGCTAAACATGTATTAAGCCATGAAAAAACAGTTTTGTAATTGATGGGAATTTCTTTGTCAATTACATTTTTTCTTTTAATTTATTTATACGTGTCAAATTAAAAACTTTTTGGAAGATAGATTTTTCGATGTGAAATATTAGAATAATGTAAATTCATTCATGGAATATATTAGAATAATGTTAATTCATTCATGGTGTGAATTTGAAATGTTTTTTTTTTTATTCTCTTTTCCAACACGTAAATACTTTTTTTGGGTAATGTTCCATTACCCAAATGCTTATTGTATAAGTTGATAAATTCTGGATGTATAACCAAACTCTTTGAACAATACGAGAGATGATTTGTATTATTTAACTTAGAGCATTTTATTAGTTTGTCTATTCTACAAATTGTCTTGACACATAGGATAAAATAGATAATTAATTTGAAAATGTATCTTCAGTAACTTGTCTAGTTCATCTTCCCTATATGATGTAACACTTATGTGTCATCATTAATTGTAGACAATTTCTACTTGATTTGTCTAGATGTAGGAAACCAAATAGACATTGTCTACAATAAATAAACTTTGAAATGGATTAGATAATTCACTATTCTTATCTTATGAATACATATTGCCTATTTTTATGATTATTGTCACATCATCAAAAACAACTTCTATTTCACATGACATTTAGACTTGGAATCTACATGCTATTAAGATGCTCTTATAATGAATTATTCCTTAACAAACTTGCTATTTATAATGAATAAGCAAAACTTAACTATATTAATTCCTTAACAAATTTGTACCTGAATATACCAACTGTTTCTTGATACTCTTAACTACTATTAAAATTGTTAATATGGTTACTTTTGTCTATTTAGCATTTAGTGTGTGATATATTATATTTTCATATATTTAATGGACAATAAATTCAGTTTAGCACAGCACATTAAGTGTAAGCAATCATATATTCAAGAGATTTTATCGTTAGTTAGGGAATAGTCACCCTTCGGTGTACCAGCCTGTAGCACCTCTCTTGTGTGCATGATTTAAAGCTTGTGTATTGTTAAGAAAGGTAAATTAAAATCTTGTTTATTTACAGGAAATTATCATGCAAAAGAAAATATCGTGAATGAAAATAAAATATTTATTTTATTTGTTTATAACACTGTAAAATATTTTTCGATATTTGATTACGATATTGGAACAATACAAATTTAATTAATAAAAAATAATCATTGCCCCTTGATAATCTTATTTTATTTTTTATAACAAACACTCGTATTCCAAGATTTCAAAACATCCTATTTCATTTATTGTTTAGCTCTTGGCCATCGAATCCGACGTCCTTTATCATTCCCAATTTTATTACTCTAACTAGATTTCCCTCACTCATGAAACTATTTTACTTCCCCCTCTAGAACCTGTAAAAATCCTTATTACGCACAACATCACAGCCTAAAAATAATCCAGCAATAACTAAAACATAATTCTAAAAGATTCATGTAAACGATTCACAAATTGGTGACCTAAAATCGAAGGCTTTGAGATAGTGAAAATTCATAAATTAATAACATAATAAGAAAGCCTAAAATTAGTTTCTCAATATTTCTAACACTGAAACGATTTATATAT
>CATIWQ010505241.1:0-13454 GCA_949673415.1 Euphorbia schlechtendalii
CATTTTTATACTTCATATAAAAGATTTCACGTGGTATGTAGTTGTTTTTTATGCAAATGTAGATACTAGGTAAATCTTGGGAGTAAAATGATTTAAAGTGGAATTCTATGAAAAAAGAGTGAAAAAGGTGCAAAAAGATGCGTGGAACTTGAAGATTTGGCTTAGGATCGAAGCTGTCAAAGATCGATGAAATTACAAGAAGATTTCTGAGTAAAACTCAATTCACGGTAGCGACAATCATTCGTGGTTGTGACTTGATTACTTCAAAAACAGAAGTCTGCCAATCAAAGATTCACGGTCATGACTTGTGTATCACGGTTGTGACTTGGACGGTTTTCAGGTTCTATCTTCTTAACTAATAACTGCTAGATAAGCATGATCAATCGCCATCAACCGCCATCAACTACCAACGAATAGACCCTTATCAGGAGTCAACCAATTATGAAAAGGTCCTTATCCATTGTGGATTATATCAAAGCTTCTCAACCAATCACAATGAAGAGATGCAATCTTTCACCAATGGACACAACCCTTCATTTGGATAAACGCAACCTTTTAAACTCTATAAATAGGGCTCCAATTCCAACCAATTTTGTATGCCTTCAGTACAATCAAGGAAGTGCAGAAAAAGGGTTACGTATAGTGTGTGTAGATAGAGAGTTCACTACGTTCATAAGTGTTAGCGAGAAAATGTTTAAGTGATTTGAATCCTTGTTTCAATCACTAGATTTCTCTATATTCTTGAGCGATTGTTGTATAAGTGTACTTGAAAATCACTTATCAATAAAAATTTTCATTCTTCAATATTCATTTGCTTGATAATCGCAAAGAATAGCATCCTAGCGCAGGTTCTATTCGGGCCAAGACCAAATTCAAAGTAGACGCAGGAATTGCGGGAATTGGTGACTCCCATTAAAGAGTGGATACGATTTGATCAAATTTAGCTTTCACTTGCATACCTTACAACTTTGCTTTACTTTCTACTTATACTTTCTATTTCGAAGTTTATAATATGTCTATGTGACATAATGCGTATTTCGTGCTAAGTCTTTTATGTTAATCAAGTTATATGCGTTGAAGATAATTTTAAGAGTAGTTTCGGGGTTAACAATATCGTGTATAATCACTGGATCTATGATACAACGCTGTTTAGTGAGCCAACATTTTTGGAATGGTAACTTGCTAAATGTGGCTATGTGAGAGTGACCCGTACTACGCACAGTATTGATGCTGTCCAGGTTTATATAATTGTCTTATTTCATTTGCGATAGGTTTAGAAAAGTTATTTCATGTGTTTCTCTGCGATGAATCATTGAAAATCTGAGTGTTTTGAACCGAGTCTATTAGATTAGTTTACTGAGTCGTAACATCTTTGTTGAACTTGCATGTTTTCTCTTCTATACTTGTTCGTAGTGAAAATTCTATATATTTAGATTCTCTAATCTTCCACATCTATATTTACTCAACTTTTCATTATAATCTTCCTATCCAAAAAAATCTCAAATTTATTTTTATTTTCTTTTACTTTGTCTTTCCTTGTTGATCCTTAGACCTGGTTCCTTCCCTGTGAGTTTGATATCTTTTAAAACTACATCGCAACTTTATACTTGCAGTTATCATCATTTTTCTATTTGATAAGAGGTATTGACAACACCTACATTTTTCTTGAACAATTTTTTGGCACCATTATTGAGGATAGGCCTTACGAAACGAGTTTAGCCAAGTCTCACGAACAAGTTTTCAGAACCATTAGTTATTAAACTTGTCAGTGGAAAAGTGGTGAACAAAAGTCAGCTGAACCAAGCTCCGATTGGGCAACCAGGATATAACTTTGCCAATCCTTCCTAATCTTCCTGGGATAAATGGGGCAGTCGGCGTTTGCACTAGGGCTTTTCTACCAAGGAATGACCCAACAACCTATTCTCACTTGGAGTACAATAGTCGCCTCACAGTTCCAAGCACCTCAACTGCCCATTTTGCGGCATTTCTCCAGGGGCATTATAGCTCTTACCCAAGTATGGGGAACGCCATCCTCCAACAACAAGGAATGGAGAAACTATGGCAACAGTTCTTAGCTACTCATGATGGCCACCTAAGGAAATCATACCCTGCAAAATTGACAATCGGGGATGAAGACAGCTTACCCCTGAACTTTGCAATGTAGCAGTTTGAGAAGTACGTAGGATCTGGCGACCCACGTGCTCACTTGACGCATTATCAAACAATGATACGAGCATTAAGAGTCAGCGAACGGATGATGGCTAAGCTCTTTGTTATCACCTTGGGTCACCCAGTCAACGAATGGTACATCCACCTTCCGCTAGACATAGCTATCGATTGGAATAGCCTCACTCAAGCTATGTTGGGGAATTATGGTTTCAACTCTCATATGGAAACCACAATGCAACATCTAGAGGCTATAAGGCAGGAGCAGGGTGAGAGCTTTAAATCCTACTATGCACGTTGGATGGCCACATAGGTCATGCTTCGGGCTCGCTTAACTCTACTAGAGATGATAACCAAGCTACTGGACGATGCACTGCCATCATATAGGAATAAGTTTGGGTCAGACATCTTTTCAAGCTATCAAGAAGTGTTCGAGAAGGCGGATAAGATGGAGCACTTTGAATCCATTGATACATCTAGGGAACACTAGCATCGGAAGAAGTTGATGTAATAAATTAGCATTTAGCTACTTTGCCTACGAGGTTTCTTTTTGAATGATTTCTAAATAAATTGAACTTTGTTTATTTGCTTGATACTCTATCAATGACATCACGCATTCTCATATGCACATACATAATGTTTTTAGCACATGTGGCACATCATGTCATGAAATTAATTTGGGTATAAATGGATTCCCCACAATTACAATTAATTCAAATGATTTGACTATTGAGAGAAATTGAGAGACAAACACATGTACTTAGACAACGCGTGATAGCAATTGCCTCATCGTACAAGGATGAAAGATCAATGGAAAGATCTCCAAGCATGAAACATCCACTGACTCAATTAAGAGAACGAAGCACGCAAAGATCAAAAGGATCTGAGATAGAATAAGGCCAAAATGTTGACCAAGCAAGTTGGGACCAACCAACTGACGCAATGTCACAAAGAAGGAGTTAGACCGTTGAACACGTCAACAACTCCATCATAACCATTCATAAGACCAAACAACCGACGCAATGCCACAAAGAAGGAGTCAGATTGTTGAACACGTTAACAACTCCATCACCACCATTCATGAGACCAAAAAACCAGCATGATGACAAAGGAGGAGTCAGATCATTGAACACATCAACAACTCCATCACACGGATCATCACCATTCGTGGGATAATCAAACAAAAGTCAATACTAAAGATAAAAAGGATTTAGATTGTTGAACACATCAACAACTCCTTCGCACAGCTTGCTGCAATTTGTGGGGCAATTGAACTCAAAAGGGAACGTTGATGATCAAGACCCATCATCACGTACACCTCAAGCAAACAAAGTGACGTGAGCACCGATCAATCGATCAAAAATGTTGAATGAGACAATAACTAAAGTCGTGGACATTGACAGCAACTGGTCTACCAAATCAACTAAGTCTTACACAATTGATATCATGCATAAGTGAAAGAAATAAATCGATAAAAAGTAGTACCAACAAAAAATAAGAAATAAATTAGCCTGTCAATTAACACTCGGTTAATTGAGCAAAAATTAGGGCTTCTTTTCAAAACATAAAAAGAATAGTCTGCTGAGTTAAAAACCCGAAAAGGGAGGCTTAGGCAAAACTTAGGATATCAAGAGAACCACATTGGTTAGAAAACTTGAGAGGGCTAATCAATGGCAGGAGCCAAATCATTTGAAACATTTATACCCCTGTTAAGTTCATCAATGAATTGTCTTTTTTACTGAATCTTTATGCATATGTTTATTTTGATTGGTTGCATGCAAATGGTAGAATATCGCATGTAAACATCCAAAAAAAAGAAAAAGTAAAAGAAAGAAAAATGAGTCTGCTAGATTGAATACCTGAAAAGGCGGTCCAGGCAAAAATTAAGACAAGATTCAATAGATTGAAAACCCGTAAGGACGATCTATGCAAAAATTAGGACCAAAGATATATCAAATTCATCATCTCTTCCTCGAAATGGTACATAACATCATTTACCTCCAACACTTTAGGCAAATAGCTTCCAAGCGATCATCGCCACCACAATGCGGGGTCAATGACTCATCTTGATCTTCCTCAAACTACATTCAAGATCTAAACTCGAATCTGATTCAACGAACCAATGGTCGTCGCTCTGAGGGAGTCACCCATGGAATCCCCAATGAGACAAACCCTAGGAGTAACCATGCACCAGCACAAGAGAAGGCTCTTCAATGAAAGAAGCCCATGACACCTACAACAGATGAACATAAATCATATGATAAGTATTGTTCATGCATAAATCATGCATACATCACATACGCATCATGTTATTTACAGGTAAAAACAATGCCAAACTAGGCCAACACTGTCTTGATAAACAAGAACCTCCACCTCCACATGAAGAACCTACAAGCAAGACGAAGGCCCATTTAAGCCTAAAAGTCAACATAGAAACATCGCAATACTACAAAAACCTCCTAAACAATGGAGCGATTTTCCGGACACCACCAAATTTCTTATCAAACTCATTTCTTCCTCATGTTTTAATTTTTTGATTGAAGGGGCAAAAATTTTTGCTTCGCATAAACTCAATAAATAATTAAAACATTCATCATAAAATGTATTAACATTATACTTTTCTCTGACTTGTCACAGGAAACAAGTCAACGTCCTGCTAAAGTCGCCTTTGAAACAGATTCAGGCACATATCTATAATCATCACAAGGGGCACACAATGACCTCAACTGAAGAATGAAATGGTTGCCAACCACTAAAGGGACATCGCAGAAAGAAACGGTCGACCTGCCCTCAAGGGGCACCAAGTACCTGAGGGATTCTGAAGAAAGAAACAGACAAAGCTATGAAGACACCATGCCAGAAAAGAAGGCCCATGTCGTCAATAATCGGGGACAAAGAAATCACTAACCGCATTGGTCAGGTATATTCTCAATCCCTCCACTCTTTTTGTGTGATCATACTGGTTATACAACCAGCAATTATCACACGAGGGGCAGCTGTGAGCACGGGATTTTGTACCAGCTAGCACGTTCAATGATGACGGCTTTTTGGGATATTTATCCTCGAATCACACAATTTTTTACCGTCCAACGATCTTCAAAATGGGAGTCTTCCTCGTCTCTGAATTTAAAAGGATTTTTCTATTTTTTTCTCCTTTAGTTCAGAAATTAATTAAAAACTATAAAATAACACAAAAAAATCTAAAAACACCATGAAAAACCGAATCCGGAGAGTGGCTTGCCGATATTAGGTGAGGCAAGCCTCGCTAGAAAATCTGGCGAGGCTCACTAGACGCTGGCGAGACTAGCCAAGGTCTGGCGAGCCTCGCCAGACTCGTTGGAGAGGTCACCCGACTGACTGGCGACCTCGCCAAACTTTCTTGCCTTTTTAGATTTTTCAGGATTTCCTATAAATAGTCTGACTTTTTTGGATTAAAGGGGGCTCGAAATTTCTAAGAAAATTCTTCTTTTCAGAACAAAAAAATTGAAAAATTCTACAAATATTTTCTTTTCTTCTAATATTTTCTTGGATCCAAAACACATTTGGATCCCATATTTCTTCTTCTTAAAAATAAATTTCTTCTTAAATCTTCATATATTCTCGGGTCTAAAATAAATTTAGAACCCGAGTCTGATTATCTTTTTGGATAATAAACATTTATTTTCCAATTAAATCATAACTCAACCAAAACGAACGAGGAACGCTCCCAGGGATCGAACGGATACGCCGAAGTGGATTCATACCAAAAGGGTAAGCCTTTGAGTTCCTAGAATTGTGAATTCCGTGCTTTCATCTGCTTCATCTCTTTCTGATTTTTATTTGTGGACCTAGGAATTATTTTTATTCCTTATTATTGTAAATGTTGTAATTCTCTTCTTCATCTTTTATTTCTATTTTATTTTTATGTTAGGATACCCCAACGAAGGGAATTAAAATTATTCCCAGATAACAGATCTCACCTCATACCATGCGATCATTTTTACTAATAAAATTGATCAACATATGTGTCAATAAAAATGAACCATTTTTATTTAAAATAATAACTTTAATCATCGATGTTTTAATTAGGTCACACGGGCCTCGCTAAAATCAAATCAAACATACGTGTAATATCTCGTGCTATTCTTTGTGGGTGTAGGTTAGATGTATGCCTAGGATTTTATTTTCCTTCGGATATTGCATATATTTTTGAGAAAATGTAATTAATAGGTTAGCGAGCGGTTGCATACCCCGATTTTTGTAATTTTTTGTAATCTTTACTTTTCCGCATTTACTTTCTGCATTTATTTAATGCTTTATGGATGGTTTACCGCTTTATGCATGTGCGTTAAATCATGCATTTCAAACTTGAAAATGACCTAAGTTCGAATATGCATAACTAAGAAAATACGGTTTTCTATAGATGTAATATAATGTGATCACTTAAGAAATAAGCAACTTATCCCGGACCCGAATCTCTATGTCTTAGTGGGCCGTCCCCCGGACGTTAAGCCTCACAGGACTCTAATTCCTAGTAGGAGCTAATCCAGGTGGCGACTCCACACTAAGAGACAGTGGATTCGGGTTTGAACTGATCTAAAAATGTTTTCACTCTCTCTTTTAAACCTTTTCTTGGGTTCCCCGACCTGGTACTTCTTTTTACAAACACCTCGGTGGACCGCTCCTCTCATCTCCGTGCGCTCTTGGCCCACCACTCCTTGTCTTCCACTCACACCCATGTCACGATTGCGAAGGCCTATCATGATCATGACTCTCTTCATAATAGGAACAGAAGGATTTACTACATAATGTCATGGGCGCGATCTATAGTCGCGGTCGCGACTTTCTTCAATTCCTCTATTTCTTCAATTTTTAAACTTAGTCCTATAAAAAATTATAAAAAACAAATATGTTAAATATAAATAATAAATATTTACTATTTTACATCCAACATATATCAACAAATAATCATTTGAACAGACGAACAAGCAAACAAACAACAAACTGTACAAAATCCTAAAATTTAAGTGAAAAGCGAATATTTATTCGAAGGGAATCGATTCTGTCAATAGGTCAATCTTATAATTAGATTCCCTGTAGATCTTGCTCGACATCAAACATTGGTGTATGAATATCATCGATTTTCCTATGAATTGAAATTTACGCCTCCATAACTTCATTTAACTTTCTTCGAAGGTTGGTTGCTTTTCGTTCTTCCTCCCTCGCAATTTCCCTTTCTCTTTTTCTGTCAGCTTCCACTCTCTCCTCCCATGATTTCCAATCATGGTTGATCCTATCTTCTCCAATGGTCCTGACTAGAAATCCATAAATCTTCTCCAATGTACCTGACCGAAATCCGTACTCGAACAAAACTTTTATTATTAATTTCGGAATCTCATCTTTTTAATAAAGACTTTAGTGGAATAGGACATTCTCCCAATCTATCCTAACAGATTTGCCATCGTTCGACACCCGTATTCTATCATTCCAAGACTTTGTGCAATAGACATAAGTGTCTCCATCATTATCCCTGAAACATCAATAGGTGTGCCATTCCAAATTGCTTCCATCACAAACAATTCTTCAGGAATGATAAGATTGAAAGTTGACTTGCCAAATAATGCACCACTTAAGTAAAAGTGCAATGTGAGCAAATAATGATCACAAATCCATTGTCTATAGGCAGATTCTTGTTTAAACTCTATTTGGCCAATTAGGCAATTCCATGTTGGCAAAGGATCCCATCCAGGAAGCATCTTGTTGTAGCAATCCTTTGGAAATCCTATATATTTGTCTAGAGCTTTCCTCGTCAACTTGTATTCTTTTCCATGATGACGATAGACTAAGTAGTCTTTCTTATCATTCTTCCACACCAATGTGACCAACATCTCCATACAGTTATCCACACTATTCCCCAGAGATATATTTGAGTAAATGATAAAGTTAAGAATTCTGAGACAATACATTACTCTGTCATAAACTCCAAAGTTGATGAAACTATTCCTATTAATGTTATAGGAACTTTTATATTCATCATATTTGATGACCTTGAAATGATCTCCTTCTTCACAAGAACGGATCAAGAATGGTGCCTCGTACCATTCTTGTAAATTAGATGGATGAACTATGTTGGATTTGTTTGCCAAAACCATTTTGATATGAAAGAAATTCTGAAAGAAATGAGGTAGTTTTAGAGTTGGAATTGAATTGTGAATGGAAAGGTTAGATTTCAGATTGTAGAAGTGAGAAATTTATGAACACTCGTGCATCAATTTTATAGAGGTTTGAGGAATAACTATCAAATAACTGCTAAACTGCTGCAGTTATCGGACAAATCGGGATCGTGACTATATGTCGCGATTGTGACTTACAGAGTTTGAGAAAATGAAAGTTTTATTGAGGGATTCATGAGCGCGAATGGAAGTCATGAACGCGAATAGGAAAAATAGAAGAATTTCTTCTATTTATCGAGAATTCAGATGTAATAATATGATGTATCACCTCCAAGATGATTATTTCATATTCTTTTCACATCCAAGTTAGGATCGATAAATTATACAGTTTAGGAAATGAACAAATAGATATAATTAGAAAATGTACCATAGTCTCTAGCAATTATATCTCTAGAATGTACTTACCTTCCCCGGCAATGGCGCTAAAAACTTGTTCGCAAGATTTTGACTATACTCGTTCCGATAGGCTTATATTCGGTAACGGTGCGAAAAACATTTTTCCCCACTTTTCTACTGATAAGATAAAAGTTCTAAATATGAACAGGTGTTGTCAGTACCACTTATCAAATAGAAAAATGATGACCACTGCAAGTATACAGTTACAATATAGTTTTAAAAGATACCGATCAGACAAGGAAGGAATTTGGTTCTAAGAACCAACTAGAGTTACGGAACAAACAAAATAAGATAATTTATAGGGTTTGGATGATAGACTAATGAATAAACAGATGCATGAACAGATTAAAGAAGATGTAAACTATATAGATATTTCCCTAAGGACAAGTATAGTAGAGAAAAACATGCAAAGTAATCAAAGTTGTTTTAAACGCTAGATAACTTCAACAAACTCAGTTCTAGACCCCCAAATATTCAATAATTCACAGCAGAGCAACACATGAAATGACTTTTCTAAATCTAGGTAAACGAATTATGACACTTATAAAAACCTGGATAACAATAATACTATGCTTAGTACAGGTCGCTCTCACATAACCATATTTAGTAAGTTACCACTCCAAAAATGTTGGCTCACTAAAAAACATTATAATCACATATCCAGTAACTATACACAATCTTATTAACCCCGAAATCACTCTTAAAGTTAACTCGAAAGCATATAACTTGATTAATATAAATGACGCAAGACAAAATACTCGTTATGACACATAGACATATCATAAACATTGAAATAGAAAGTATAAGTAGGAAAAAAAAGTAAAGTTGTAAGGTATGCAAGTGAAAGCTAAAGTTGATCAAACCGTATCCACTCTTTAATAGGAGTCGTCAATTTCCGCAATTCCTGTATCTACTTTGAATTCGGTCTCGACTCGTACAGAACCTCCGCTAGGATGCACTATTCTTTATGAATATCGAATAAATGAATGTTGAAGAATGAAAACATTATTTACAAGTGCTTTGCAATTACACTCATACAACAATTGCTTGAATTTGTGGAGAAATCTAGTTATCGAAATAAGAATCGAATCACTTATACAATTTTCTCACTAAAACTTTGAACTAGCAAAATCTATATAATTTTCACTCTTTATCTATGCATACACTCTATGCCCACATCTCTCATCTATCATGCACACCATGCCATGAAATTGGTTGGATGTGAACCCTATTTATAGAGTGGGAAGGGTTGCATCTATCCAAATGAAGAGTAGTGTCCATTGGCGAAGAGTTGCATCACTTCAATATGATTGGATGCAAAGTTAATCCTCATCCACAATGGAAAGGCACCTTTTTGTGATTGGTCTACTTCCAAAAGGTGTCTTTTCGTTTAGTAGTTAATGGCGGTTGATGGTTTTTATCTAGCGGTTGGTAGTTAAGAAAAGATAACCAATAATTGTCACAAGTCACGACCGTGAATTACATGTCACGATCGTGAACAATGGTTGGTAACTTTCTGCTTATGAAGTGTAATAAGTCGCAAATGAGTGTCACAATCGTGAACAATGCTTTTCTTCATAATTCTTCTTTGCAACTTTACCGATCTTTGACAACTTCGATCCTAAGCCAATTCCTTGTATTCCATACATCTTTTTGCACCTTTTTCACTCTCTTTACGTAGAATTCTATCTTTGCTCATTTCACTCTTAAGATTCACCTAGTTTTTACACTTGCATAAAAAACAACTACATACCACGTGAAATCTTTTATATGAAGTATAAAATGAATCAAAACCATATCATTTTATAAGTAAAAATATCATGATAATAAGTGTAATTATACACTTATGAATGAGGTAACCATAGTGATAGACGGTAGTAAGATTTGTCAAGTGGTGAAGAATCACCACAGGATAATTCAACTTCTTACCCTCTACCATATGGTAGACCACACACCGTTCGAAATAGGTGCAATTGGATACTGACCTAGTCTCTGATAGTAGCATCTTCACCACTAGTTTGTGGCAAGCTCTCGCGGTAACTCATGCTGCTTGTTGCTATCTCCCCCCGAGACATAGTTAGAGGGGAGCTCCCAGTCTTTTGGGATGATAATGGAGTCTTCATCACTTGTTTTCCAACTCTGAGTGCCTTGATTAGGCATGTTCAAGATGCTCTCGATAAGACTTAAGCAAATTTGGAAAGATTTTCCCCCAAACTCCATCAATAGGACGTCATTTAGCCCTTTAATTATGTAAAGGTTGGAGTAGAATGCCCTAATCAGCTCAACAATGGCTGGGCCTTCCATCTACAGAAAGGCGCTAAGGTACTACTACTTGATGACCCTATGCATGGTCCTATTCCATAGCAGACCTTCATAATCGACCTCATAGATGGGTTTAAACTCTAAGTCATCAGACCAATCCACCTTAGTAAGAAGGGTTCTTTATTCAAGAGTGAGTTTTTCCATCTTTCCTTCAGCATTGACAACAATGTTCATTGTTATTGTAGCATGGAGCCTGAAGGCGGTTCTAGTTATCACCATTAGAGAGAAAGATGAAGAGATTTTGAGAGAAGGGAATTTAGGGTTTGAATGCTTCTGTATGATGAAATTTGCAAAAGAAAGTAAACTTCTCTCTTCAACTCTTAAGCTTTTATAGACAAGTGACATCTCTCAGGGGTATGTGGTGGTTCCTCATCTCATGATGAAAATCAATGCTGAGATTAACATCTGATTAACTGACTCAATAAAATGGTGAGTTTTGAAGAAAACTATTCCACTTCAAACTCCACGTCTTTTTGAAAAACGTCGAATTTGATTGTTACCATGAAATTGTTCCTCACTCCATTACTTTAAAAAATAGACAGTGTTATCCACGTGTCTTCTCCTAGTTGATTTAAGGCTTGATCTTCAACACTTAGCCAAAATTCTAAGATTTTCATTCTTCTTCTTCAACGTGGATTAGCCATACCAATTAGTTACCTCAGATTATTGAATTGTTCTTTTGGTAATGTCTTGGTGAAAATGTTAGCGTGCTGTTCCTCGGAAGGAATATACCCCAGCTTGACATCTCCTCTTAATGCATGATCTCTAATGAAGTGATGTCCGTTGTTGACATGCTTCATCTTGCCATGCTAAATTGAATTTTTGGATAGGTCAATTGCGCTCTTGTAGTCACACATAACTTCGAGACAATTTGACTTTATACCATAATCTTTTAATTGCTGCTTAATCCATAATAGTTGTGCTACACAACTTCCTACGACCATGTACTCAGCATGATAGATTTTTTCTTCTTACTATACCAAGAGACAAGACACTCTCCAAGGAAATGACATCCTCCTATTGTACTCTTCCTGTCGAGCTTGTCTCTTCCATAATAAGAATTAGTGAATCCCCTTGGAGTGAAATCTGAGTTGTTAGGATACTACAGACCTACTTTAATCGACCCTTACAAGTACTTGAGAATTCTCTTAATAGTAGCTAAGTGAGATTCTCTAGGATCATCTTCATAAAGAGCACAGCAGCACATAGCATACTGTATGTCTGGCCTACTAGCTGTGAGATAAAGAAGAGACCCTATGAGTCCTCTGTAGAACTTGCTATCCACAAGTTTACCAGCTTCATCTTTACTCAAAATAGTATTAGTGGCCATGGGAGTGGAAATTGGCTTTGAATGCTCCATGTCAAACTTCTTCACGACTTCTTTGGCATACTTTGCTTAATTGATGAAGATTCCATCTTCAATCTGCATGGTTTGAAGACTAAGGAAAAATTTGAGCTCTCCCATCATAGACATTTCAAACTTGCTTTTCATCTACTTGCTGGATTTCTTGCACAACTTCTCATCAGTTACTATTCGCCACTTTTCTACTCATAAGTTTAATCTAATATGGTTCCAGAATCTCATGAACTGTTGGCTATCAACTACACCAAAACTTGTTCACATATAAAATGTAGGTGTTTTCAATACCCCTTACCACATAGAAAAATGATGATAACTACAAGTATACAGTTGCGATGTAGTTTTAAAAGATATCGAACCCACAGGGAAGGAACCTGGTCTAAAGATATTAGGGAAGCTTAAAAGTAAATAAAATAAAAATAGTTTAGAGATTTTTTTATGGGTAGGAATATTAGAATAAAAAGTTAAGTAAATATAGATGTGATAGACTAGAAACTCTATATGAATAGATTTTCACTATGAATAAGTTTAACAGAGAAAACATGCAAGTTTAACAAAGATGTTACGACACACTAGATTATCTAACAGATTCAGTTCAAGATATTCAGATGTTCAATTATTTGCCGCAGAGCTACACATGAAATAACTTTTCTAAGTCTAGCGTAAACGAGATAAGATAATTTTGAAAACCTGGACAACATCAATACTATATTTAGTACGGGTTGCTCTCACATAGCCACATTTAGCAAGTTACCATTCCAAAAATGTTGGCTCACTAAATAGCGTTATATCATAGATCCAGTGATTATACACGATATTGTTAACCCCGAAACTACTCTTAAAATCAACACCAACGGATATAACTTGATTAACATAAAAGACATAGCACGAAATACGCATTATGACACATAGACATATCATAAACTTCGAAATAGAAAGTATAAGTAGAAAGCAAAGCAAAGTTGTAAGGTATGCAAGTGAAAGCTAAAGTTGATCAA
>CATIWQ010505271.1:0-15367 GCA_949673415.1 Euphorbia schlechtendalii
AATACAAAACAAATATCTACGTTTTAAAGTTGAAAAACAAAAGAGTAAAACAGCTACCTTCAGAGGTTAAGCTAGATGGAATCGCAGTTACAAATTGCAGTGGCTGTTATCGACGGTGACTGTTGCAGTGACTCCGAGACACCGACGGTGAAGGGAAGGGGAAGCCGAAAGAAATGGAGAACTATTCGACTAGAGAAGGCAGTGGATGGCGGGGATTTATTGTACTTTAGCTTGGAATTAATGAAAATTATTGATTTCCCAGAAATAATATTTCAATTACTGATTGAATTGCGAGAAAATCGAAAAAGCCTTGCTATAAATTTGATGGAGTTTGCCAATTCTTTTTATTGCACAAAATAAATTAAAAAATTCTAACTTAATATCGTTATTTTATGCGCACTTGAAGGTAACTTCCAAAAAAAAAAATTTTAAATTAACGTGCCTTAAACCTATAATCTTCCTATGTTATAATTTCAATCTTAATCATTAATTAAGACATAAATAACACATAATTTTTTATTACATCATTTTATTTTTTTTCATTTATTTGATTTATTTGATCAACTGCGCAAAATTAGTCCATGATAAAAAAAGGTAAAATATATTTACTTTGTATACAAATAAAATTGCCGTAAAAAGTTGTTCCTGATATATAATAATTGATTTTTGAATGGATATAATTTCATTTATTAAAAGTAGTCCTAATATATAGTTAGCTTACCAAATTTGATATCTTTGATTAGTTATCATCCACAATTTTGAAAATGTTTTATTAACCCATTAAATTTGGTAAAAAAAACACTCATTACTCCTTTCACCGTCAGATATAAATTTCCCTCTCCAATCAAAATTTACCGCTGAATAAAAATTTATAAAATTATGAACGAATTTGTAAAAATTAACAAGTTTAGAAGGTATCTATATATATTAATCCTTGAAAACACTAAATAACACCAATCAATTGCTTCTCTCACAGTGTATAGCAAAAGGTAATCATGATTCGAATATTTGATATAAGTTTTTCCCTAAACAACAATTTTAATCATTTAGAAAATAAAAACCCCATTACGAACAAAATGCAACTCCAAATATTAGCAAACAGACCCAAAATTACTGCCAATTTTAAGGAAATGAACTGTAAATCCAATTCATACTGCCATCGAATCCGCCACAACTCGCACGCAAACTCACAGCTACTCTTCTCTTTATACAGTTCCGTTTGTCTTTCTTCTTCAATCTAACTTTCACTTCCTTTCCTCACCAAATTTCTGCTTCCCCAACCAATATATAATAAACCCATCACATCTTCACTTCCATCAATAAATCTGTGTTTTCGTTCTCTTCTTCTTCTCCTATGGCTGCTTCTTTGCCTTCCCCCTCTCCAATTTCTCTCTCTTCTTCGTCTTCCGGCCCTAAATCACACCCACCGGCGATGATGCAGCAAGTGGGTTCTCTTTCTGGCTTCTTTCCCTTCCCGGAATTTAGAGGATTGAGGATCGGATCAGCCTCTTCCAAGTTCTCGATCAAGGCTAGAAATTGCTCGATTTATCGACGGTGTAGCGGAGGACGCGTCGTCTGTGAAGCTCAGGAGACTGCTGTTGATGGCAAGTTTTTGTCTTTTTTGCTTTTGATTTTTCCCTTTTCTATTCGTTGGATTTGGGTTTTTTTTTGGAATGCTTGTTTCCGTTAATTAACCTGGAAAGCTTGAGAATTTGAGTTCCCCTGCTAGTTATTGTTTATCATTTAGATATTCATTTGAATGAATTCTTGCTTGGCTGCCGAAGATGGCTACTATATGCTATTTTTGCAAATTTTTGCAATTAGCTGAACTAGTTGTTTACCTTGCTGAAATTATCGTTTGCCTAATGAGAAAATGTGTCGTGTGTTTTTTCAATCACACAGGATGGATTATTGTACCTTGTTCAGCTGCAACTGAGGCATTTATATAGTCGCAATAGTCCATCTGGTTTCTTTTCTTGTTAATACTAATTATGTTGGTGAAAATTATTGTTTTTAGGTATTGATATTGATTAGAAGTTGTTTCTTTTAAGTACCTCGAAATATGCCAATGCTAGAGTTGCCATATAGAATAAAGGAGAGTTTTAGGATTTAGAGAGACAAATTCTGAAGCATAGCTGGAATTAGTTAAACGAGAAGGAGGGTCGGAGAATTTAGTTTATGTTTATATGCAAAAGAGTAACATAGATTTTCTTAGCATGTGATAACAACACAATATAGACCGAATTGAGACAATTCCGTGATATAACATAGATTTTCTTAGCATGTTTCTGCCTTTCGTTACTTGAATATACCGTTTTCAATTGATAATAACTAGGCTTAGTCGTTAATGGTTGCAAATATAGAGATCTTAGCATTTATTTGCAGTTTGTTCTTTGAAATGACCATTATATTTTGAAAAACTATAATCGGTCGCTTTCCCTTCTAATTTTGTATTATTTCAGAAGTTATTGATTTTTTTTTCACAGTTTTTTTAAGGTTTAATACATCACTAGGTACCTGAACATGTCCTAAAAAACCCACTACCCCTTGAACTGTTAAAGTAACCACGTAGCTCCCTCAACTTTAAAAATGTGCACTGCTATACTTCCTCAACGACATGTGTCAGCTTCCGGTTGGTTTGACTTTTATAAAATGCAATTTTTTTTATTTTCTCTCCAATCGGAAACTAACACATGGCATTGAGGGGAGCAAAGTGGTACATTTTTTTAAACTTCAGGTAGCTACGGGGTCATACTTTGAAAATTTAGGAAGGCGCTAGGTTTTATGGGACAAGTTCAGGTACCTATCGATAAATTAAGCCTTTTTTAAATGACCAATTACCATGATATTTTTAGTACCGGTTGTAACCGACGCGACATGGCAAGAACTCGTGATAAAGGCAGAAGGGCCCGTCCTGGTCGAAGTTTGGGCCCCATGGTGCGGGCCCTGTCGAATGATCCATCCTGTAATTGCTGATTTATCCGAAGAATACGCCGGGAAACTCAAGTTCTACAGATTGAACACTGATGAAAGCCCCTCCATTGCAACCAAATATGGTATCAAAAGCATCCCAACAACAATGATATTCAACAACGGCGAGAAGAAAGACGCGGTTATCGGTGCTGTGCCCAAAACGACGCTAACAACAATCATTAAGAAAGTTCTGTAGATGAAATAGTGACTGAATTTGAACCAATTTCCAAATTTGTTCTTATGATACATTGCTAATGTAGCTGTCATTGTTAAAGTTGTAAGAAATTTGAAGTGTTTAATATCCGAAACTTGACGCGTTCTTGTTTCGATTCCTTATATAGTTACAATAGTAGGCTATCTGGTTATATATGTGTGTAGGATTTGCTTGCTGAGAGTAGTTTTCTACATAGTCATGCAGCAATGTTTTTGTTTCAAGTCTTTGTTTATTTTTCTTGCAAGAGTTAAAACCCGCCAAGCGTTTTTGACTGCTTTAGACCCTAGAATACATGCTGATTTATGCTCGACTGCTCGAGCTTTAATTTTATGTTGAAAAACTTATAAAAAAACTTGGGAAAGAATATACTAAGTATGTCAATTACTTGTCTATACCTGGTTTTTTTTTGCTCCATTCCGAGTCGTCTCCTTTTATTTCATGCGCGCATAACAACGTAAACTAAAGGCTAGCAAGTATGGGATGTTTTTCCATAAAATTTCGTTAAATTTTTATGCGGAAAACAGTTTTGGGGCTGCATAAAGCAATACTAAGCGCTTAGAAACAGTTTTGATTATTTATTTACAGAAGTTGCATTTTTTGCTATATGTTGCCTTTTATAGTTACAATAGTAGGTTATCTGCTTCTATACGTGAGTATAGGATTTTGCTTGGTATGAGAAGTTTTCTATATTGTCATTTATATTATAGCTGAAATAATAGAGTTGAGTGAGTTCATAGAACAACATTGGAAACTGCATTAATACAATCCACAGCCTAATGCTCTGTTTGGGAGCAAGTTTTTGAAGAATTTTAAAGGAAATGAAGGTGAAGGAAAAGAAAATGAGGGATATAATTATAAAGGAATGTAATAATTTTAAAATTATTGTGTTTGCGAAGAAGGGATAGGATTATAAAAGAAAATAGGTATGGAAATTACTTAAATACCCTTTTAATGTAAAAGATTTATAAATAAAATAAAATAATAGGGTTAAAATTGTAAAATAAACTACTTCTCCTTTCAAATCTCACTAATTTGGTGGGATTGAAATTTATTAAATTGATAGAATTCTAAAAGAAATTAATTCCTCTCCAAACCGTCCAACCAATATCAAAACTTGATCCAAAACATGATCTTTAATTTCCATTCCTTCACCATCTCTTCAAAAACTTCCTCCCAAACAAACCCGTGAAATGTCAGTTTGTATCATCGATGACTAGATATCTTCCATGCATAGCTCATCACATCTGTATTGGCATATGAACAAATCAAACAAACAAACAAAACGCAACTAAGCTGGAAAAGAACAATGTTCTGCAACTCAAAAACAAAAATTTGGTGAGTAGTTGCTCTTTTTGGTTTGATTGACCCCAAAATATTAATGTCCTCAAGTGCACGCTTGTATAGTTAGTTCGTCAACAAGGATTATTGCCAATGTAGCTCTAAACATAAATTTATATCCAACACTTTTCAGGTAGCTCGTCAACAACTTTCTTGCTCACTCAATGTAGCTCGTTAACCAGGATTATTTTGTAATCAGCTTGAATTTTTGCTCTAAATGCCAATTAAGAGCCTGAGTCGTTTAAAATGGGTCATGAATCACCTGCAAAACTAAAAAAACATGTTTTCTCGCTTTGTTTATTTCAATTAATCATACTTTCTTTGAATTTTCAAGAAAATTAAAAATAGAAAATTTAGAAAGAAAATGATAATTTAAAATGGAAATAGAAATAGATAATATTTTTTCCATAATTCATAAAATTGTGGTTGGCATTTCATTCATTTAACTATAAATACAAACTTATGTATATATTTTGACTCAGTCTATATTATTTTAGTTTCGTTAAAATATGAAGAAAAATTTCAGGAAAATTTTTTTACTCTCTCTAAATTGTATATCCAACACTTTTCATGTTTAAAACCTGACTCTTAAAATTCTATGCTTTCAATCTCATTTGTACCACTTTGAACTATATTAATACATATTACATAGTAATTGATAATTGTGAGAAACAATTGGGTGATGCCTTTTTGTAAACAAAATGAATTTCCTCCTTTACCCATCTTATTATTTTGACTATTCTATATTATCCACTGAAAAACGACGACGTATGCATCCGTACTCTTTTACCCTCAAGCGAGATGCAGCAACAATCATCTTGAACTCCTAGGTTCGATTCAGCCTTTCCCCAATCTTTTTCTTCTTCTACAACTCCCGCCACTCTCAACGAATCTCATGGCCATTCTTGTACTTTAATCCATGATTTTGGATATTCAACTAGAATTTGGAAACTTCACGGATCTTCTACCAATCGTCATTCTTTCCTATTGATTCTTCGATTGCGCTTTTACTAATTGGAAGGTAACAATCTTATGTTCATGTTGATTTCGATTTTGTTTTTGCGATCTACGTGATACATTTAAAATTTCAACTTTGCGTAATGAACTTCAGCTTGCTGCTTTCTTTTTAACTTTTAACTTCCTTTTGGTTGCATACACAATGAGAAGTTTTTATGTTTGCCTTTCTAGCCTTTTATATATGTTTCTCTAGGTTTTCTCCCCTAAATGGCGTTGTGCTTTAGCGGGCATTTTTAGTTGATTTGGTTGTATGGTTTCTTTCTAGTTTTCCACCCTTGTATATCTATGATCTTAATCACTAAAAATAGAATATTTGTTTCTGAAATTTTGTCTCGGATGATGTAGAGCTGAAGGAGGTTATATTTGATGCCTTGTTATTTGTGGGACTAGAGGATACTAGGTCACTCTTTCTTCTTTTTCTGCTCCTTACATGTTAAAGAGTACATGCAACACAACCATATCTACTGAAAGAATTGTTATGCAAACACTGGAGAATTCTTCTATTTTCACGCGGACTAGAAATTTTACGCCTTTACACTAGTTGTCTGTCCATTTCCGTGCTAACATTAACACTTAATCTATTGATTTATTTGTGCAGCTTTAATTTATATCAGCTTGACCTCTTAATCTCTCTCAGGCTTCTTCAAATTCAACTGAGAGTTCAATAATGGACGATCAATGGCGCCAAACGCGTCCTCCTCAAGGTAATATTTGTCCTGTTTGTTCTATCTCTCACATCCCTTTTTGTCCTCCCCATCCTCTGCCTCCTTATCCTTATTTTTCTTCATATCATCAAAACCCTGGATATCCACCGCATCCTGATTATCCACCACCTGAAGCGTACCATTCTGCCGTTCCTAGCTCTTATCCGGGGATTCCAAATGGCACTTGGCATGGAAATCATAGTTTTGATCCCAGGGAAGGATTTGGGCAGGCAACACATGATTACAACAATAATTCTAGTAATGATTATGTAGGTGAAACAGATAGGAGATATAAGAGACCTAGGGTAGATGAGGTTGGATCTGGTGCGTTTGGATATGAGAATATCCAGAATCCAGGGAATGGTTCAATGGATGATGAGCGTAGGTTGAAGTTGATACGAGATCATGGAAGTGCATTGAGTGGGAATTTAGGGAATTCACCTTATAATTCAGATTTCAATGTAGCATATAATAGGAATGCAGATAATAGTCCGTTTGGGTACTCGCGGAATCAGCTGCCTGAAGGCGGTGGTGGAAGTTATGCTTTCCAGGAAAATGCTATAAATCATCAGACAAGGGATCCTGAGAGTTTTCCCTATCAAGTCCCTGGCTTTGGTTATGCAGAAGGGAATTTTCGACAAAATCAGTTCAATTGGCAGGATCATCGGCCTCCACATCCTTATGGGATGCCTAACCTTACACCGAATTATCATTCCCCAGTAAATAACTTTGGGCAGCCTCCTCTTCCCAATTCACCACCACCTCCAATTCCAGTGGAACCACCTATCCATCGGTTCTCAGAGTTCAAATCCTACTCTTCACCACCCAAAACTTCCTTGTTTCCTATTGGTTCCTCTGTAATTAATCCCTACTTGCAAAATAAGTCTATTGAACATGCTCCAAGTGCCTTTTATTCAGAGGTATTGCTGCTTGTTATATGTTTGGTTTGCACTAGTACATGTTTTGATGTGTCGGTTGCAAGAGCTCATTTGCTTAATGTTTTCCACTTGTATATTTTTTCGAAGAAATGGCTAAATTCGTCTCTGCCGCAACACTTATCTCCAGAAAAGCCAACAATAGTTGATGCTTCCAAGTTGTTCAAGAAGCCTCATCGCTCCACCCGACCTGAACATATTGTGATAATCCTTCGAGGTCTACCAGGTAACCCCGTTTTTTAATTGGCATGCTTTATTGCTCTTCCTTTTTTCTGTAAGCCGGCACTTCCTATGGTGCATGCATTTGGAGTAATAAGTTTTTTTGCATCTTGGCTTGAGTTTAAAACTTCTCTGGTCAAAATTTGAAATTTTGCTGTTGGGAGGACTTCAATGTCAGTCAAGAAAGATCCTTCCAATTTGTTAAATAACTTCTGTTAAATCATTAAATGGACAATTTGCAGTATCATATTATGGGGTAGGCTGTGTATAGCCTATAGGGTATGTTAAAAAGTGTTCCATTGTTATTCTTTCATTTTGAAACCTGCAGTGGGTTCATTTCCTGAAATATTGTTGTTTAATAAGGAGAAATTTGACTAGATTTTGGCACAACATTTTTAAAAGTTTTGACTGTTTTATATTGACTCTAATGGAACAACAATGGGTGCAATTTCACTTCCTCAATCCTGCTATTCTTTCAATTGACACTGCATAATGTCTCAATTTATGATAAAGAACATACAATGTTCTATTGTGTTATAAATGCATGCAACTGGGAAGTAGCAAGAGAATATGAAATGCTTGGGGCTTTACATGGAGTTGATGGATCCTCTGACTATTTTGTTATGCTTTTATTAGGTAGTGGAAAGAGCTACTTAGCAAAGATGATGCGTGATTTAGAGATTGAAAATGGTGGTAATGCACCACGCATTCATTCGATGGATGACTATTTCATGACTGAAATTGAAAAGGTTTGCAAGTTGAAAGATATATTCACTGTCTTTCTTGCATTTTTTTTTAATAACTCTCTATCTCCTTGTGAATATGCATGTCGAGTTCTCTGTATGGTAGGTAGGTTTGATCATTTTGTTGCTTTTGCTAATAAGTGTCGGCACTTGCGTTTAAAGGTAGAGGAGAGTGATTCTTCAAGATCATTGAGCTCAGTTAGAGGCAAGAAACCAACAGTTAAAAAGGTCATGGAATATTGTTATGAACCTGAAATGGAGGAGGTAATTCCTTCAATTTTATGCATCATTTTTATACTGGGTTCACGCTTTAAAGTTTGCAAGGATATTAAACTGTATTGTTCTGGCCTGACATCTGTTTATATCTACAAAGAAGTAAAGTTTCTTCTGGTGGAAATTGCATAACAATATTTTGTTTAACTTTCAATTGAATCATGTACTTTGTAGGAGAAAGACTGCTATAATATAAAGTTCAGTCTTCCTTTTTGAAGTTTCAACTTTAGACCAGTAAGGATTGATCTTGAGGCTTGTTAGTGTGGGCTTGAAACAATAATGATAGTGCGCGATTCAATACTGTTTTTGTTTCAGAGAACATTTAACAAATTTGAATATGCTGGCGGAAATTGACCTTTCTGTCATTTAGATTGTTTGATTCAGACATCTTTAATATTAATTAGTGAAAGAGACTATTTTGTGAGAGGGTTAAATTTTTAATATAATGGTATGGTCTAGTTGCTTATGCCCATAAAATAGTAAAAGAAGATGGTTTTGAGGGTTGTAATTTTCACAGCAGGGTTTACTAGCAGGCTGGTTTATTGCAGTATATTAAGCTATGACCTATAATAAGTTATTTTGTCTACTTCGTCATAGCTTTATTTTTTACATCAATTTTAATTGGGCTTTTATACTTGATTTTTTGCTTGGTTGGGTGTCACAAAACCAACTTTGGCTCTCGACTTTGGGGTTTCTTGAATTTGTTAACAACACTCAAGTGTTTAGGCTTATGGGATCTGGATTCTACTACCCTTCTGTTGGATGATATGATTATGAGTTCACTTAAGCTATTGCTTCACTTTTGATTTGTTATTGTCATATATCAGTACTTGATTTTGTTGTGTTCTTAAAATAGACTTACAGGGACAGCATGTTGAAGGCATTCAAGAAGACCCTTGAGGATGGAGGATTTGGACTTGTTATTGGTATGATTATTTTTTGAAATTGCTTCAATCGAATTATAACTACAACAATTGGGTTCCTCTCCCAATATAATAGCCATTTCAAGGATTAATGGCTTTCTTAAGATTTTGATTTCTTTCAGGATTGATTTAATCCGGGTTTATGTGGACAAGTTGTACTTGGTTCCCTATAGTTTCATTGCTGTGGCTATTAGCTATTTGCTTCGATGTTTGATATATTTGCTTGAGCTTAGCTCTAGCATAATTGGATTTTTATTTCGTTTAGAATCCTAGCTTGAATTGTGACTAGATAAAAATGATTATCAAACCCTATATTTTCTTTTGTCACCATGGGCACCTTAATGACTTTGGAATAAAATTTGAAACTATAGGCCTAAAATATTTGACATTTCTAGAGGTTCTTTGTTAGTCATGGAACACTAAGAAATTCAAACATGTGAAGCACCTAGTCTGATTTTAGATTTAGTGGTGATGCAGTGCTGGTGCACTGCTTTCATTTTCACTAACTACAGATGCAGTTTTTGTTCGGCAATTAACCTTTTTGTGCTGGTATGTGTGCTTCGTCTTAGTGGATGACCGCAATCTGCGGGTAGCTGATTTTGCTCAGTTTTGGGCAATTGCAAAGGTATACCCTCACTTCTCTCTTCTTCACAACCTCTGCAAATAATGTTGTCAGTCCCCTGGGAATTTGTTAAGGTCTTTAGGTTGCGATTCTCTTATGTAGATCACTTCTTAGTCGAACTTAAATAATCATAATATGGTGTGATATTCTTGTACATTTCTTTCCTCTTCTTTGGTGATTCACACTGTTACTATTAGCTTCACTTCTCACTTCATTTGACTTTGAATAATTGCCTTAATGCTCTATATTATGTCTCTGCTCTTATTTGTTATGGAAATGAAATTCAATGGTTCATCTGTGCAAGTGTTCCCCTGAGCTGAATGTTGGATTGCTGTGTGTATTTTGACCAAGTTAATTACATCTGTTTATATGATCACTTTGAACTTAAATGGAGTTACTACTGTTATTATAATTATGGTTTTCTGAACTTGTCTTTATACTCTGGAACTGAAGGATAATATTTATTCCAGATGTTCACTTTTTTGTTTGTTGAGTGAATGAATCTTTAAATGCCATTAAAGGTCCTTTGCATTTGGCTTAATATAGACAAAGCAATAGCTGATGGTAGTTGTGATTGCAATTTATATTTTCCTATCTTTTTAATAATTTGTTTTTATTCCTGGATGTTTAGATATTCTGTTTATTCTTCATTGTGTCAATCCTTTGTTGATTGGAACTTATATACTGAAATTTCTCGATTATCCATGAATTTTTAGATCATCAGTAATTGATTAGTGAGTTCTTCTATGTCATATCTCATTTTCTTCTGAAACTATGGATGTTATGCATATATGTCTTCTGATCTGTGTTAATTTGAATATGTAAAGAAAGGTACATTTACTTCATCTACCATCAATCATTTCATCTCGTTATTGTTGGGTTGTAGAAAAAGAGAAAATCTTGTGTTAAATTGTGAATATTATGGGAGTTCATATGCATGATCTATATATCTTTTTACATTTGTTTCATTACTTGCTGATGAATCAACTGTGGTTGAAACTCAAAAAAATTTGGGAAATTTAATGTTCACCAAGTGTTGAATCTTATTATTTTTCTTAATTCTTGGTTTTTTTTTTAAAATTCGGTGATTCGAGCCTAATAAACTACACTCATCACTTTTCAATTAGTTTTCTTTCCTGCCCCAGTTGAACCCTTTTGAAGTTTCTGAATTCCCAAGGCTCTTAAGTTATACAGAATTGATCTTTGAGTTATCTATTGAACCTTTTCGTTCAAAAGTTCATCTGCTTTCCCCATCTAGCAATCGTTATGAGTTGAAAACAACTGTCTACTTTGCCTTAATTTCTTAGCTCACTCATTTTGTTTTCATTTTCAGAGATCTGGCTATGAAGTTTACTTATCAGAAGCTGCATATAAAGATCCAGCGGTCAGTACTTGTATGTTTAATAGTTTCGTTGGTGTCATTCCCGTTCTTTCATCAAATTGTCTACTATGCATCTACATGTTAAAGTTAAACATGACATAAATTAGTACAAGTTTGCAGCTTGGTGCTGATATTCTAGTTAATATTCAGGGTTGTGCGGCTAGGAATGTGCATGGGTTTAGCCTAGGTGAAATACGAAATATGTTCCAGCAGTGGGAAGAAGCTCCAAGGTTATACATGCAACTCGACGTCAAGGTTTGTTATGTATTGTTATGTATTGAGATTTTTCTTTTATCTATGTATTGGAAAATTATACTTTAATGCTATATTGTTGTTGATTGTACTTGTCAAAGTGCAGTGAATGATTATAAGTTTCTGGCATTATGCTATTTTTTAGCACATAAAGATATAAGATCTCACTTGTAACCAAAATTTGATTACTTTGTGTTAATAGTTCTATTTTTGTTATGACAGTCGCTATTTCATGGGGATGACCTGAAGGAAAGTGGGATTCAAGAGGTAGTTAAATTTCGATTGTACTGGTATTCTTTTATTTGTGGCTTGGAAATAAAATAAGTATACGTGTCTTCCCTTTTTAAATTTTGTGGATAGGATAATTGATATGAGTGTGTCTTAACTAATGGGTTTAGGTTAAGAATTGCTATAACGGTCAGTTATTACTTGTCCGTTTGCATTTAGTTTCGTGTTTGCAGCCCTTTTGACTTTAAAAGTTTCCGATGTCAAATCCCAGGTTGATATGGATATGGAAGATGAAGCGGTCGGCGACAATAATCCACCAAAAATGCAAGAAACGAAAACTAATACTGTAGCTGCTCACTCTGAAGATGAAGCACCTCAGGGTACGGTAATTGGTTTTGTTCGTAAGCATTTCCTGCTTCAGAACTTGGTAGTCTTTCTTCTATTAACTTCAGTCTTTTTTGTATCTTTAGTTCGTCAAAAAGACGAGAAGAGATGGAATGTGGAAGAGGATCATCCTACAGGAGCAAAAGAGTTGAATAAAAGTAAATGGTCAAATGATTTGGATGAAGATGATAGAGAAGCTAAAAGCTTGAAGGGAAATTTAAATGCTCTTTCTGGGTTAGTTCAGGCTTACGGGAAACAAGGAAAATCCGTGCAATGGAGTGATCAGGTAAATATTATGTTTATTCTCAAGAGATTGTGCTTTGTTGTACTAATGCAGTCCTTTTCCTTTGTTAATGGACCATATAATTTATTTAGTGTGATGTGCTACATGCTAAATATCAATGGATAAGTTGCAGCCTATACTATGTGATGCAGAGGAACTCAATTAAACTATAGAAATAGAAAAACAATCAGAATTTATAGAAATTGCAATAATACAGAGGCTGACTCTCCAAAAAACCCTAAAACTCTCAAGAGCTGAGATGTTTAGGAAAAATCACTCTGAAATTCGAAATTATGCCAAAATTGCTGATTGAGTGTCTTAAAAGCATATAAATAGTTTGGGAATAATAGGGTTAAAATCCTGATAATAAGCACATTAATTTTTAAAAATTTGCAATTTAGTCCCTAATGTAGAAAAAAGGGAAAATTGAAGGCTTAAATGATGTTTTTATGCTGAAAAGTGACGGATGGCATGGCAAAGCAGTGTGATTTGATCTGTGGCCCGTGACTTCTGATGTCGAAGCAGAATATACCTAATTGACGAACCAGATTTTCAAGGTTATGGCGTTCATACTTGTATGTGATGGATCTGGTTGCAATTTCTTCTTTTTTCGGTGTTGGATATTTTCATGTATTTTTCAGACAATGAATGAACTAATTTTGTGGCATGGCTTCTTTGCATGAACCATTATTCTGTAATTTAGCTTATTAATTTGCAGTTCGCCTTTTCTATTCATGCTTGTCCAGGTTGGTGATACTGGATTTTCCATACATGCTGCAAAGAAGGCAAATATGTTGTCTATAGTGATCGGGCCAGGTTCCGGATACAATCTGGTAAGTTCAATACGTATATAGAGTGCGGAAAACATACCTAATTGTATTTACTTCGTGTTGATATTTCCTTTTCGTCGACTCAAGTGCATGATCTGCAGGCCCGCTCCTAACATTTTGAGGGCCCATGGGCTAAAATATTTTTGATAGCCATTACTCGTAGTAAAAATATTTTCACATTTGAAAATTATGATGAGAGATTGATATTTTAAAATTAAAAATTGAATCTCTAACATTTAAACAAAATTTTCAAAAGAAATAATTAATGTTTATGTTTCACACACTACAAATTAAGTAGATAATTTTTTTTTTATTTTGGGGCCCCTTTCTGCTTGCCCTACCTCGGGAACGGCCTTGATGATCTGCGTAGCGACGGAATTTTCAACAAAGTTGTAACTGGTGCAATTAATATTTGCAGAAATCAAACCCGCCGGCAGAGGAGGAAAGACGTATTTCAAGCCAGAGTAATGGCGAGCCGCGGCGGCAGGGAGTCTTTCAAGAACGCCTTCGTGCAGAGCACGAGTCGTTTAAAGCAGTTTTTGATAAGAGGAGGCGTCGAATTGGTGGACTCGGTTTAGATGAGGAATAATCAAGTTCCGGAGAATTTCATTTATTTATGGTCATTCAAAATGTTCCACAGAATCCATTTTGTCAAGGCCAAATTAGAATGTTCTGTATTTTTATTTTAAAATAACTCTACTCTTTTAGTTATTCTCATTTCATAATGTTATGTGTTGCCTGGTCATGGATATATTATGTAGAACAACGAGAATCGGTTCGATTGTCATTTTTGGTTCTCGAGTATTCAACTTGAATAATTGGATTTGTGATTGTAAATATATAAATATATTAAACTGAGAAATACTAAGCAAATGGTTGTTGCATTGAATGCTTTCTATTTTTTTTTCATTTGATTAGGCTTGTGAATAGTGGGCAAGAACGATATGTAGGTAGATAGTTTTACTCCCTATATCGGAATTTTATATTTTGTTATATTGATGATTTTTTATGGTAAAATAATAAAAATTATAATAGAAATAATTTCTTCTAAAAATAATTGTAAATTAAAATAGAATTGTAAAAGGGTTTATAATAATAGTGATTCTGTCCTCAACCTCGAAAGAATTCTATATATAAATTTCAGAATATGTAATAACTGAAAACGTAATGAATTTAATAATCTTTGACTAACTATTTTGTTTTGAATGCTCAAAGGAAATTAAACAATTCTGTTTTCAATGTGATCTAATACGTGGAACAATAATGTATCTGACTTTTGAAGCATGTTTGTCCATTGATTTCTAAAATTATGCAAGTGTGCAACATATAATATTGCACATTAAACAATAATTAGAGATGCCTTGATTATTAACATTACATCTGTAAAGAAAATAGATTAAAATTATACATTAATGTAATAGTAACATTACACAATAGATAAAACGGCTTGATTCAAATCATTTTACATCAATAAATTTTTACTATAAAGGAGAGGTTTAGCTTCCAACTTTAAACGCTAACATAAACGTTAGAAAAGTGTGCGATAAATATTTGTCTGGTGTAAAAACATAATTACAATAATTCATACACTATACATCCATTTACAATATTATATGGATGTTCGCCCATAATTGTCTTTGTAATCGATGAACTATTGACTCATACGTTGATGATGAAGAAAAATAAATTTAATTGATAGATTCTATTGTGATATTAATATACAGTATTTATCTTGTGGATATTTGATTGGATAATATGCAGTATTTGTTATTGATAATATCTTTTGTTTAAAAAGATATGATGAGATATGATTATATAATATTGCAACTAACTTTGTTATATTTATTTATATTATCTTTCAGCAAGGATCTTATTTGAATTATTCTTTTGTCTATCTTTTATTTGAAAAGATATGCTAAAATTTTGTTTATTTATTTGAACTTTATTTACGGGATAATCTTAGTTTTTATCCAATCAAGATTTAAGTCTTATTCATTTATATAGCAGCTGCATATATGGATTATATATTTATTTGAATAAGTCTTCAA
>CATIWQ010505369.1:0-18710 GCA_949673415.1 Euphorbia schlechtendalii
TACCAAAATATATTTATATAATTTATATCACATATAAATTAATATTTAATTATCACAAAAATAATTAACAAAAATATATTTTATCATATTTTATATTATCACAAATATAAAATAATTTATTCATTATATAAATGGTTGATCATTTAAGTATATTACTAAAAATACTTAATAAAACTTATATAACATATATATAATCCAAATAATTATCACATAAATAATTAAAATGTATAAATATTTTACTAAAATATATTCAAACATTATACCTCACACATGTATAATTAAATTCAACCATTATATAATAATTAATTTGGATATTAATGATATATTTTCATTTATGTAACTAATACAAATATATAAAGAAAACAATTATCAAAATTAATCAACACATGAAAAATTTTAAATTATTTTCCAGTAAGTTCAAAATTATTTTCTAACCAATAAAAAATATTTTAAAAAATTAAAAAACTAATTTCTCATAATTTTTAAGCATTTATTAACACATAATAAATGCAAACCATTATTTTTTGAACCTCAAAAAATTCTGAAAAAATAACCATTAAATTCAAAAAATATGAAAATGTGGGGGTTGAAAAAGTTTTAGAGCGAAACAATATCGTTTAAAAGGTTAAAACATGAAAAACTATCTAAACCGTCGGATAAATGACACGTGTCTCAATTCGGAGCAGCCACAAAGTAAGCTCAAGTAGAAGGCATCACACAGGAACGCAAGGCAAACCGGCACACCGGTCCGGTCGCCGGCACGAGTGGGTAACCGCCAGTGGAGAGTGTGGTTCACGCGCCGCCTTCCGGCCACTTTCCGACGATCGGAATTTTGCAGTTTAACTCGTTTTCGCGTTTCAAGTCTGTTGGTGCGGTCCGTTTAACGAAAAAATGAATGGAAATTTACGTTTACACAAAACACCGCTTAAAATCGAAATTTTTTCCGATCAAAACACGTAATTTCCGGCCAAAAACGAACTCAGTCACTAATTCAAGCCATACGAACTCTGGAAAAACAAAATTTCCAGAAAATAATCATGTCCAAAACAAGAGATTGTTAAAACGTTCAAAAACACTAAATTTTCACCATTTTCACACTTTATTCGTGTCATTCACGAAGAACACGAAATCAAATTCCTGAAATAAATTTTCCAGAATTTCAGAATGTGTAGAAACAGATTATACAAGTAAAATCATTGCAAAAAACAATCACACTCTGATACCATTGAAGGATAACGTAAATAGAAACGAATTCGGATTCTAACATTTTCCATTTACCCAAGATCGAAGAACGCAGCTTGAATGCCGAATCGGATCCATCTCACGATTTGTCGGAGTATGAATATATAACCACAACTTCTGCAACGACGAAGATCGATAACGATTGATTTACGATGTTCCGTCGAGAGATGAAAAATCTGAGAGAGAGAATTGATTGGTTGGATTGCAAAATTGATAACGAATATTTCATTCACACTGCCGAGAGAAAATGAATTCTCTAGACTCCATATACACGTCCATATGTGTACATATATAATAAAAAATGAATTAATCGTAAATAAATCCTTAAACTCTTGATTATTTGTAATTAATTCTTTGAGTTCTATAATTTTTCAATTTAATCCAAATAATTAAATTGGATCGGATCCTTTGACCCGATTGACCCGCTCACGGGCGGACCGGATATTTCCAACATAAGGTATACAACAGATGTTTTAAAACATTTTGAACGAATGAGATAACAAACAAGAATATATAGTAGATATATAACATGTATATAATGAGTATATATAGTAAACATATAAAACATATATAATAACACATATACATATAATAAAAATATAATAAGTATAAACAAGAGTGTAAGAATAAAAAATTAAAATATAAAAACTTAAAAATGTAAAATTAAATTATAAAAAAACATAAAAAAAAAAGTATAATGAATTCTTGAAATCGACATTTGTAAATAGTAAACTGGACAAAATCCACCATTTCCATATAAAAAAAATGGTTGAAGTCGATTCAATTAGTATTCAATACTTTCCCACATAGTTGGCCTGCATGCTTTCAAATAGCGGTCATTTTTTTTCTTTTTTTAGCAGAAAATAAATAATATATATCATATATGACTAGACTATTTTTATTTAGAATAAAACAATAAAAGTAAAAAGAATAAAAGCAATATTCTGCTTTTACAATTCTTTTCTTTTTTGCCAATATTCTTTATTCTACTCGTTTTACGCGAATGTCATTACACTCTTAGTAGAGTAAGTTATTTAACTAATATATTTTTTTTATTAAAAACAGATATAAATGAGCCTTTTAATTTAGATATAATCATTCCAACCAAAATTTTATGACACATTGTATTCACTGAATTAAGTTTGATCGGTATTTAATTGATAACATTAGATATGTAAAATTAAATATGTGTAGTTTAAATGGTATACTTATAAAAATAGATGTAAGATATTCTAAATTCGATACCAAGTTTCTTAAAAAGTTCATATCCTTAAAAAAATTAGTTATAAATAAAACAATTGGTAAATTGTTTAAGTATCTCACGTAAGTGTATATATATAATCTATCTTTCAGACATAAATCATAAAATTGAATTTAAATTTAATTTAGAATAAACTTATAAATGAAAAAAACTCTATCAATGACTAAAAAATAATTTAACATGTTATATTTATTACATGATTTTATAATATATATATATATATATATATATATATATATATATATATATATATATATATATTGTGTGTGTAATTTTAACACAATAATTAACCGTCATCGGAATATATTTTATTTTTGAATTAAATTAATCTTCTCAATCTTGTCTTTCGAGCAAAAAAAATATAAAATATATTGAAATTAAATTTTTACATTTAACCGAAAACATCATATCATCGATCATGGTGACATGGTAGAAATACAAATTAATTTTCTCGCGATATATAATTACACCGATCATATAAGTGCTCAACTTGATTGACATGTTATATTGATTAGAATTATTACTTGTACATCATACTATAGTATGAATGTTTTAGTAAATCACATAATTTATATAACATGATAAATAAACATAGTTGGAATATTTCATTAAAAATAAATAAATCTCGTCTCCTCTTTCACTCCATATCAATATTATATTGTTCATCCAAATCCGGAATACGTCGTATCCTCACAAATGCTTACTTACATGACATAAACACGAGTTATTCTACTCCCGATATATGGTATAATATTTTCCCAATTATTTTAAAAATGAAATACATGTAAACAATAAAAAATAGAATTAAGAAAAAAAAGAAAATAAACAAAAAGTTTCTTAGGCACTAAGCATACGTTCAAATGAAGCACTATATAAACAACTGTCACTGAACAACAAATTTATCAATTTTCTCAATCTCATGGTTTCCGATAAGAAAACAAAAAATCAACCGAAATCAATGGAGATAAACATGACCGGCGGCGATTTGTGTCACTTGCCGGAGGATTGTATAGCCACCGTTTTCTCCTTCACAAGCCCCAAGGACACCGGCAGACTCTCTTTGGTTTCTTGTAATTTCAAGTCGGCGGCCGAATCCGACGCCGTTTGGTTTCGGTTTCTTCCTTCTGATTACCGCGATTTAATCTCTCAATCTTCTGATCCTTCTCTCTTGTCTTCTTGTTCTACCGCTAAAGATCTGTATCTTCGTCTTTGTGATAATCCTGTTCTCATTGACGATGGGAAGAAGGTTTGTTTCTGATTTTGTGTTTTGGTTTTGATGTTTGGTTAAAATTTTGATCGCAGTGTCGTTTGAATTTTTCTTTTGGAGTTGTTGTGTTGATTTGATGATGAAATTAATGTGTTTGAGTAATTTCTCTCTGTATGTTAGCTACTTCCTTCGAATTCCCCAAATTCGGTTTGAATCAATGGCGGCTATCTAACATATTTTTGAATTGTTTATTGTGCAGAGCTTTGGGCTGGATAAATGGAGTGGGAAGAAAAGTTTCATGCTCTCTGCTAGAGACCTTATGATTGTTTGGGGTGATACTCCTAGGTACTGGAGATGGACTAATTCTGAACACAAATCAAGGTTTGTTGATTCTCTACTTCCATTTTTAATGTCATTTCCATTATTATCACGATTTCAATTGATATTCTGTTTCGTCATATGAAAATGAAACTGATTTGAAGAAGTTGCATTTTTTATTTTGTTTCATGTTCATCTATCATCAAATCCCCATGTCCAGTTGTATATTGATTCAGCATACAAAAATGCAAACAGGTTTTGCAGAAGTTGCATTGTTGATTTTGTTTATGTTTCCTTTATCCTCCATGTTATTTTTATTATTATCATGGTTTCAGTTTCTGATCCATCCTACATGATAACTGTAACATAATTGCTGAAATTTCAGTATTTTGTTCCTTTACCTCCATTGTTAATGTCATTCTCAATAGTCAATTTTTACTGATATTCTGTCTCAGCATTACATGGCATACAGATTTACCGAAGTTGCATTATTGAATTTGTTTCTGCTTCCCTCATATCATGAATTTCATTGATTTTTCCGAATCACTATTTGCTGAAACTGAGAACATATTTTCAAAAGTTCCAGTCTCCATTTTGTTTATCCTTTTATTCTTCATTGCTTTTATCATTGTTATCATGATTTACTAAAAAAACATTCAAATCTGCTTTTGCAATCGAGTCATTTTCATTACTATCACAATTTCAATTGACATTCTGATTGACCATATACGAAAATCTAAAACAGATTCGGGGAAGTCGCAGAGCTGATCGGCGTATGCTGGCTCGAAATCCGAGGCAAAATCAAAGCAACCCTATTATCACCAGACACACACTACACAGCATACCTGGTGTACAAGACAACCGTAACAGCCTACGGATTCGACACTCCCTTGGAAGCAAACGTGGGAATCGCAGGATCATCAGAACCCGGATCGAAGAGAAGCCTCTATCTCGACACCGAAAGGGAAAGGCGTCAAAGGTACCAAATCGTGGTGCGAAGGGTCGGATTATTCGGCCATAGGCATGGCATTGCGATGCGCCCACCCGCACCCGCGGTCGAATACGATGCCCCCAACAATGTCAACGACGCTAGTAATGGAAATGGAGTCGAAGGGCATAATCGTCCAAAGGAAAGACAAGACGGGTGGCTGGAGATTGAGCTGGGGGATTACTATAACAAGGATGGGGAAGTTGGAGAGTTGGAAATTAGCATTTTGGAGATCAATGGAGGTGATTGGAAAGGTGGACTTGTAATTCAGGGTATTGATATCAGGCCAAAGCAAGATAAAAAGCAGAATAAATAGAGAGAGCATAAATCAAAAGGTCAGTAACTTTTTAATTCACTTTGCTCTGTGCTGTGCATGAAATTTATAAATCATTTGGCGGTTGAGTAAAGTTTTCCCACTTTGAAGCATTTCATTTTTCAGTGCCAGGTTGTTTTTTTTTTGTTCTTTTTTCTTTTGGAGAATATTTGCTGGAGCTTAATGCCGCCAGAGTATTCATGTAACCTACCATTTTTATTTAGCGCGGTATTGAGGTTTAATAGTTGTTTCCCTTGGGTTTATGTTGTTTAATATTATTTCTTCCATTTTAATGCTTACTTTGTAGGTGTAGTGTAGTTAAACAAAGCTTTGAATTTGATGCTTTAAGTTAGCTCAAATTGTGCCCTCAAGTGGTGTTACTTTGCTGTAATAGAATGTAATATTATTTTTTATTAATGACATGCTTTTGACAAGACTTCGATTAAAATAATAAGAACAATGTAAAAGCAATAGAGCATTACACATAAAGTTGTTAGATTCATGATTTATTACTCCCTCCCATATTTTTTTCTACTCCTCCGAAGATTTTATTTGTTATTGTCAGACATTTATTCAATTTTTCATCGTTCTTCTAAATATAACTTCATTTATTCATGATTATTTTCAAATAGAAAATAAAATCTCATTACATGTTAGGATAAATTAGTATTTTTATGTCCTAAATTATTTGTTTCTAAATAATTGTAAAATATGTAAGATGAAAAATAAAAAAACAGGACAAATATTTTATACATTAATTACTCATTCTCGTAATTTTGGTTGAATTCATAATATCCAACTCTGTCTAGATTATGATTTCGGGACCCAACCAACCCTTTCTAGAATTATGATTGAATTTTGCTAAAGTTCGGGGACCCTTATTCCCTCCAACTTTTAATAATAGACGTTCTATCTGTTTCACATGTAATAAGAAAAAATTAATTAAGGATGTGATATGATTAATTTACCCTTAAAATTTCATTAACTTCATGTCTGCGTAAACGACTCTATTTTTCACTCCCAAGGTGAGCAATTATTACCCTAGTGCTGTAATCCAAGTTGAGAAACGATTTACATCAAGAATAACGTCTAAATCAAATTTTCAATTGAACTATTGAAAATATTTACACGATATTTCGGCCAAAATTTGTTATTCAAATTTTTATTAACCTTCATCTATATAAATGCAATCATGAATTAGTAATATCATCAAATAATCAAATAAAAGCACAATATCGATTTTGATCTTAATGTTCGTTTCAATTATTCAATACTTGAAATCTATTCATCAAATAAGTTTTTCATTTATTTAAATAGTGAACCATACGAAGAAGAAAATGACACGCAATTAGAAGCAATATCAGACGAAGAAGTAGAAGAATCTTTGTTAAACTATGTTTTTATGTTTTTTTCAGTTTAAATAATTGGACTCTTCAAATTCTTTTTGGAGATTAAAATTGGTTTAACTTTAGTTCTTGGAAATCTATAGAAGTTAATATGGATATAAGTGAAAAAATAAGGGAAAAGTTACATTGAATGAAGCGAATGACAAATAAAAAAAGTAAAAATATACTCAGTAAAACGTCAATTGTTAAAAGTTGGAGGAAGTAATATCTATCAATGATTCTCTTTTTTTATTAGAAAGGTCATGTGCATAGATACCCTTTTGAATTTATCTTTAAATGCTCATTTCCCTCTGAACTTTCAAAAAAGTACATCAATCTACCTCATCAACGTTATATGTCAGTTTCTGATCGATTAAGATGTCACTTTTGACATTCAAGTAACACGCTAGTACAATATTGCAAAAGATTATTTAAAGCTTTTAAAAGTTCAACCGAGTAAATGAACATATGGGGATATTGATACATTTACACTAAAGATGAAAGAGTTAAACCTTAACAATACTTGCTCTTATACTATATCATAGATGTAAGAGCTTCTTGTGAACCAAAGTGAAACATAACAAACATTTGGGAGATTGACAATATTTACAACTTGAAACTAAGCAAGGCCAAGAAATTGATAGGATTGCAGCTAAATGATTTCATCAAGCAACAAAACCGCTTAATACCGGGCCGGGTTTTTCATCTTTACTCCTCCCAAGTCAGTTATGCCCCCCAGCAAGCTCGATCGATATGATGAAACTTGACTTCCCGGCCCCCCTCAAGTACTGAACATCGCCATTCATGAGTTTCACTAGCTTCCGACTCACGAAAAGACTGATGCTCTCCTCAGAAACACCCCCATCGTCGCTAAACATCGGGCTCAGTATCGCTTCCGGAACCCCGTTCCCAGCATGTGTTATCCTGCTCCAATCAAAACGCGACAGATAAGCCGCATTTACAAAGATCCTACACTTCGAACGTAAAAACCATCGATACGCACCGAGCTATGTTCGTATTCACAAGAAAGCACACGAAAAGGCCCTACATTTATTTTATTTGATATGATATTGATTGGTCGATCCTATGTGGATTCGATTCGACCTTGTTTACTGGACTTAAATACCTTTTTGGGATTTGTTCTGTAACTCAAATGCCCTTTTCACGTCTGACCTGTTGAAATTGTTTACTTGGTGTCTGACGTATTCAACTTCGACATATCTGGTACCCGACATTTCGAATTTTAGTACAATAACTTGAGGGATCATTGGGGGTTTGACAATTCTATGCATGATCAACGAAACATACCCTTTTTCCAAATGGCAATATAGTTATTTCACGTAATTTGTGTTGGTAGATAGACACTTTACATACTAAAATTAAATAGATCATGCACAAGATAGGCATACAGTGAATACACTAGGTATTCAACAGACAAAAAGTGATTACGTCAGGCACCAAATATACGATTTCAATAGGTGAGGCCCTAAAAGGGCATTTGAGTCGTAGAACAAACACCAAAAATTAAAACACAACCCTTACGATAGGAAACATTATTGACCGTAAATTCGACATAAAAATTACATACACATCATGGCAGTTACTTCATCCAAAATCATGTGTAGCAGAATCATTGAAAGGCGGTAAATTTCAGCGAGAAGTTAAAGGGCGAAAAAACCCAGTAAAACCCAAGTGCAGGAGCAAGAAAGTCAACGTCTTGACAAGATAGGATCCGTTCTTTACCACTTAATACCGAAATTTCGAAACATTTGCAAGTTGATAAATGCGGGAGAACTAGTAATACCTGAGATCAAGATTCACGAGATGAACAGATTTCCCGATCTGGTTTTTAGTGAATTTTGCTGCGATAACAAGCTGGCCTCCAGCAGGTGCGTAATCCAACGAGACTGTTAAAAAGTTAGCTATAACCTGTTGAAGTCTAATGCTATCACCATATAACTTCTCATTCATTATACCCTCCGCCACATCACGGACTATTTGCATGTTCTTCGACTTGATTTTCGTAGTGACTTGACTGATGGAAGCTACGAGTACTTCATGCAGGGTAAATTCGACCATTTCCAGATCCAAGTAGCTGTCGAAAAGATTTAAAATGAAACAAATCAACGATAAAATCGATCTACTTGTATACGATTGCATCTATTCAACAAAAGATCCCGACTTTTACACTTGGAAAATAACACCTGATTTATGAACCCTCTATATCGTTTATCCACGTATTATTACGGCATAAATAAGATCGATCAAATATGCGGCTCAGGTCAGCATTTCATGAATTATTTTAACAATCTCGGTTAACAAGTGTAGAACTAAACCGCTATTAAGGACCTGTTCTTTTCAACTTATTTTCCATTTAGTTCATCGCTGCATAGTAGTAAATTTACATGGAAATGAGTCTATATAGTACATCTACTTAAAAAGTTGAAAAGAACAAAGTAGTTCGGGTACTAAAGTGAGAAAAGCACTAAATTTCATCCATATTCTGAACTTCCTAATGAAATGGCTAGGATAAATGAACTAGTTTGCCTAAGAATATTGGATGCATCATGCATATAGTTTTTAGGAATAATTTCCATGCACAACAGGATTCGGGAATCAAGAAAAGTGAACAAAACAGATCATACCCTTCAGTGATGGTATCGAAATCGGGGTTCTCGAGAATTTTGGTTAGCTGTTGTTGGCACAAGGCACTGGAATTCAGAAAAAGCTTTTGCTCTGCATCTAACTTAGTCCCCTCCAACATTTTCTGAGCAGCAATAACCCCGCAGAGAGGATTCTGGATCTGCCTTTTCATATAGGATATCGTTTTCAATCTTTTCAACGCTATTTGCTCCGACAATTGCTGGACATGGAGCGCTTTTTGCAGCTCTTGGCTCGCAAGCTGCAGGAAACAGAACACGCCAGTAACCGCTCCTTCACTGTCCAATTTCTTACTCACACAGAGCAAGCACTCCACATACTTCCCGTTCCTCGCAAGGAAGCTGAAATTCACTTTTTCGGTTTCCTGGTTAGCCATGGCGTTGTTAAGTAAAATCCCGAGATTTACAAAGGCTTCTTGGTTCCTGATTCGGCAGCAAGCCCTGTTGATCCCGAAAACTTCCCCTAAAAGCATTTTATCGATGACTTCTTCTCGCTTCCATCCAGTCAACTTTTCCATGGCTGGGTTCCATTCGGAGCACCACCCGAATTCGTCGGTCCCGAAAATTGGGGGGATTAGTGGGTTCGGGTTTTGTACTATGGCTTTGTAATCACCTTCGATTCGGGTGAACTTGTCCATAACTGTTTTCTGGCCCGTGATGTCTTGAGCCACGAAACACACCCCAACGACGTTTCCGCGAACATCCTTGCTCGCACATGCGTTGACTACTAAGCTCACTGGGCCGTTTTCGGCCTTGGAGTTGTGTGTTTTGATCTCGAATTGGATGTTCTGCTCCTCTTTGCCTGGTAAGAATATTAAATTGTGGCAAAACAATATATATCTTACTAAGTATGAACTCAAAACAATATATAGCCTTAATAACAAGCAAAGAAAATGGCCTAATGCATCGAGGACCCCTGAACTTGCCCCTAATCGCCTACTTTCCCCCTGAACTTTCAAAAGTTCCAAATAACCCCTTGAACTCGCAAAAAGGGCGCCAGTTTGCCTTTTCAATGCCACGTGTCAGCTTCTGGCTGGAAAGAGAAAAATGACATCTTCAAAATGTTAAACCAACCAGAAAGTGAGGGTGCAAATTTGTGCACTTTTTGCAAGTTTACGAGGTTATTTAAAACTTTTAAAAGTTCAAGGGGCAAATGGGCATTTAGGGACAAGTTCAAGGGGGTCCCGACGCGTTCAGCCCACATAATATGCTACGAAAATGTGAATTTGGAGTACGCCATACCCTGCAATGCTGCGAACAACATTTTCTTCACCATATCGAGGGAAGAATCTTCCACAAGTGTCAGCAGATGTTTCCCAATCGCATCATCAACAGGTAAACCGGTCAACTCAGCGATTTTCGTATTCCACCCATTAACCAAGCCATCAACATCGACTGCCAGAATCGGCGCAGTGGCAGTTTCGATCAAACGGACCATCTCGCTAGTCACCGCCTCCAGTTCTTGCATCCCTTTGATCTTCAGGTCATTAAGCCTCGAATGGATCATTTTGCTGTCCATCCCCACCACACTTTCTGTGTCCTTGAACGAATTCCTGAGGATAAGTTGCAGAGAATGGATCGCGTCCATCTCATAGTCCTTCCAAGGCGAACTCCTCCCCTTAACAACCTCGAGAAACACCTTGAACGACGATCTCGGGTGCATTCGCCTGTTATCATCCTGCTCACCTTGTTCATGCTTCGCGCCGCCCCAGCGAACTTCCGCGGCGGTGGGAGATCGAAACCAAAAGATCATGTCTTTCGAAGTTATTCTAACAGCAGCCATTCCACATGCCACGTCAGCGAAAGACAAGGCGCCTGGGTACCCCGCATCGTGCAAGCTATCGGTGCTCAAGCCAGTCGAATCCCTGTGATAATCTGAGAGCCATATTGTTAAATCCCTAATTTGATGCTCGTTCGGAGTAGCTCCCAACCTCCATAGGTTGTTCTGGTAGAACATAGCAGCCCCGTCACACTTCACCAAGTCCATTATGTTCGGATGTTGTGACACGATTCCTAGCGGCGCGTCTCGCATCAACATGTCACATAGTAGTGTTTGGGTCCTCAAAATGTTCTTCTCGACGATTTGGTTCTCCATTTCTAGTTCCTTGTTTACATGGATGGCGAAGACTTGGGCTAGAAACTCGCAAGCATACCTTAGTGGGAACGGGACGAATCTCGGAGTAGTGTTGTGGCAAACAACCAAACCCCAAAGTCTCTTCCTTTTTTGCGGCTGCCCTGAAATTTGATCGTCTTCTTCTTCATCCCCGTCATTGATTATCACGGCCATGACTAGTGAAGCAATGGACATCATGTTATCCATGTACTGCAGATGGCAACTATGCGAGGCCCTTAGCGTTGACCCACACAACGTGAGGTCAAACGAAAGCTTCCCGTCTTGAAGAACCTTGACATTTTTCGCGTTACAGTCAACAATCATCCGAACTTTATTCTTCATGAACAAAGAGCGAGAAGCTTGAGGAATATCGGTGGCGGGGTAATGAAGGCCTAAATAAGGATCCAATCCGGGCTTAGTAATCTCGGCGATTACTTCTCCATGGTCATCTTCATGAAATTTATAGGTCATTACCCTGTCATAACCGGTCAATTCAAACACTGCTTGAACCATTGTATTGCAAAGCTTTTCCATACTCCCGCCAGGTAACGACTGCAACTTTGCAATCGCTTTGGCTGCAAGCTTATAAGACTGCAACGCACCGGAAGCCATCATTGGGACCTCGTATGGCTTCACTGGCTCGAAATCGACTATAAAACTACCCGTCACTCGGTGAATAATCGCGTAGAAGGGCTTCCCAGAGGTCTTGCAATGGACTAAAACGGGGTTCAAAACAGAAACATCGCCAAAGCCAAGAGCTTTTAGCAAAGCACTCGCACTTGGCGCGGTGAAGATCGTCTTTACGTCGCTATTGAACCCGAGAATCGGGCTGTCTCCGATGCTAGGAACGGCGTGGCTAACCATGGTTAGCATTTCTGGGGCGTTTTCGCTGTACGCGATGATTTTTAGAGTCTGGTCGTCTAAGGCTAGCAAGCAACCAAAGGGCTGGATCATCTTGCCTTTCTGGATTTGGTTAAGATAAGCGGTCGTTACTTTGTCTGATCTTGGTGGCTGAACTCCATCGAAAGAACTCGTAACACGAACCGAGTTTGAGTAGTCAAACTAACTTCCTGACGATTCGAACTCAGCGTGTAGCTTCGCATCGACGGTCGTTTGAGCGATAATTCGAGCACTGTGTTTAGATCTAGTGCTGCTGGCTGATGAGTGGCTTGGTCTTGAAGAAGACATCTAGGGCAAAGTTAACAACTTTTTGTAATCAAGCAAATCAATCTTAAACACCATGAATAACAAAAATTTTACTTAGAAAAATCCCATCCAATCTTAAAGTTCCTTTTTTTCCTTAATAACATTAAAAGGACTACCTAATTTGATTATAAGTTCCATTTTTCAACATGGTTAATATTTCTTCACACAATTAAAGCTAATAACTTTTCTTGGAATATACAATCACAAAGTCACAGATTCTTATTAAAAGCCATGTTATGTAATAAATAGGGAAAAAAGAAAAGAAAAAACAACTGGCATGCTATTCACCATGGATTCTTAACAGAAACAAGCAAACAAGCTACAATAGTAACATGAATTCAGCAAATAAGAACAGATAAAGGCCCAAAGATGAAAACTTTATTTAACTATATTATACCCCAAAGTAGCACTGAAATCCAAATGATCACAACAGTTGCTAACTAAGCTAAATAAAAGTTAACCCAATTGAGATTCTAGTTAAAACAACTACTCACCAGAATGCAAAAGAAACAAAGGATTAAAGCTGAAATGACTATAACACTTGCTAATTGAGCTAAACAACTACTCACCAGAACGCAAAAGAAACAAAGGATTAAAGCTGAAATGACCACAACACTTGCTAATTGAGCTAAACAAAAAATATACTCAAAACAACAACTCAGCACAATAAAAGAACACAGAAAGGGGGCGAAGATTCAAACCTTAAGAAGGATGAAAAGTGCAACAGCAAAAGAATCAGCACTTGATCAATGGAATAAGGAGGCAAAAAGGAAGTGGAGCAAGAATATGGGGGGGGACCCCAACCAAATCCCAATCTGAGGGAAAAAGGAATTAAAAATTCAAAGAGTAGAAAGCATAATCTCAATCTCAATGATCAAGCACCGCCTTTTAATCCCAGCACAAAGAAGGGACCACCAGCATAAAATATTATGAAAAACAATCAAATTGTTGGCCTTCATTTGCAAAATTACAGAGATTTCCGTGATGGGTTGGTGTCCTTTGGAGGAATTGGCCGCCATAACCCCTCCAATTACTCTCAGACATCGACACTTGATTTTTGCGGTATTCATCTTCTTCTTTCTTTATTTATTATTGCGACTTCTTTTTTATTGCATATCCCAAAAAGGAAATGTATTTTTAATTGTTCAAATTTGACAACTAATTAAACAATGAGAAAAATATCTTTCAGCCCCCTTTTTCTTTATTTTTTTTGGCGTTTAGCTCCAATAAAATATTATTTTAGACATTTTGATCTTTAATTTGCTCAAGTCCTTTTTTTAATCTGAAAATTTTAAATAACATTTGATAAATGTTTGGTTATGATTATTAAAAATTTGTTTGTGATTTTTTAAAAAGTAAATTATTTTATAACAATCTAAACGATAGTAACTACGACATAACAATAACGACTATATCATACAGTAAAGTTAGTTGTTAGCATCAAGTTTGAATTTTATTAGTTTATTACTTATTTAAAAATAGTTTTCGATCATAATTGTTTGAAGTGTTTCTAATGCCTAAAATTGGTTAAAAGTTATAATTTTGTTTTGTAATTTATGTTTCACCATTCTATGAGCACTATTCTTTTTTTATATATATTTAATCAAGTAATAAATCTACATTATTAAAAGTTTATGCATAAAAAATGTTTATCTTCTTGGGCAAATCAACTTCATTGTTTTGACAACTTTTAAGTACTTATATTCATGTCATAATTTAACTTTGATAAGCACGTTAAACTAACATTGCCCTAATTATTTTTACATGTGTTTATATTAAATACAAAATAAAATTTGCATCCAGATTTTTCATACAATTCATCAAATTCGACATATTAACATAAAAATTTATAAATGCAAACGATTAAAAACGACAATCTTTAAGATGATTTTCCGATAATAAGAGGTGACATTATGGGTCAATCCGGGGATAAGTAGATTTTATTACTTAATTAGTGTTTGTATTTATCTTTAATCAACGAAATATGACATTTGCCTATACTTTGATTTACTAGAGTCCATCTCTATCGACATTTATTTATCTATACAATGGAAACAAAATAGTTAAAATAATTTTACCCATCTTCATTTCTTTCTTTAAACCAAAATTTATACTTTAAGGAAAAATTAAACCAATTTATACTCGCAATAAGATCTCAAACAAATAATTGGGACTAATATACAAACCTTCCTCGGACATAGGATTGGATGTCTTTACGAGCAACAAGATTCACTAAGAGATAAATAAACACAAAAGAAAAAGTTTCTCCAAATTCTATTAAGTTCATAAATTAGTGCTAATTATAGCAATAATTAATATGCATGTGTTGTATTAGTAAGGTAAAATAATTGATACGTTCAAAAATAGCAAGAAGTTATGGCTGTTTTTCCATATAAAGCTGCTTAAACGACTTTTGAAAACTCAATTAGCTACATTAGGAAACAAAACAAAACCCTCAAGATCATCAAAATAAACATGATACTAAAAAAAAAAAAAACAAACAAAACTATAAACAAATATTGAAGATGGTGGAATGTGCTCTTTTATCAATATAATTACTATAAAAAAGGAATATGGCTGAAAAAATAAACTAGTTGAAACAAATTTAAGTAAAATTCAAGGACATATTTGAGTTTTTTTAATACATTAAACTCCTAGGTGTGGTTTGGTAGAAACTTGTTTAATTATTAAGCATTCATTAGGATTCGAATCCTGAGATATGTATGAAGTAACCTTAAATTATGGGATCAGTTATCCTGCCCTTCTAGGCACTCGCAAATTTTTTACTGGGGATTAGTCTCGATGTGAACATGATTTAAAGGTGTCTCTTACAGTTAAGACCCATCCAGACCACCTCGTGATAAAAATCAAAAAAAATTTACACCATACAAGTTATCTTCAACTGATAAACAACTTAATAATGATAAGTAAAATGCTCAATAAAACTAACTTATAAGAAGTTTATATGTATGTGGAAAGGTTAAATAAGTTTATGTTCTTTTCAACTTATAATTCATTCAATCCAGTTTAGTTTTATCAGTATTGCATTTATATAAGTTTTTACTGAAATAAGCATATTTAAGTCTATGTTCTTTCAACTTATAATTCATTCAATCCAGTTTAGTTTCATCAGTATTGCATTTATATAAGTTTTTACTGAAATAAGTATATTTCAGTTCAATGCACATGCAAACAAGTTGAAAAATCAGAGTCTAAATTTGCTAAGTTATTTATAAGTTGTAGAATCATTTGAATGTTTAAAATATATATATATATATATATATATATATATATATATATATATATATATATATATATATATATATATATTATTTTAAGCCACTTAAAATAAGTTAATATTACCTCATAACTTTTAGCTTATAAAATTTACTGCATAAGTTAAAAATGTGCTTATAAACTAATTTCAAATTGAAAAATCATTAAACCATTGATAATAAAAAATTTAATAAAATCAATACTTTCTTGAATGGGTACAATATGTAACATGTTGAAAACCAAAAATATAGTTTACTTTTTATACAAAATAATTCCAAGGAAATTGTGATTATTAAGAATTACAAAATTTGTAATTCCATTAAAAATTCATAACAATCTAGGAATACATAATTAAGGAGTTTATACCAGGGAGATCTCACTTTCGATACAAATACCATGGGATAGCGTAAATTTTGCTTCGGATACTAATTTAAGTGACAAAAAAGTCGAGAAAACTTCGTATTATACAAATGCTGATAACAAAAATAACTTTTTGCTTGCCATTTTTAAAATTAAAATAGAATATTAGCTATATTTAAACATCATGGGTCGAGTGGCCATGTGTTTTGTTGCCATTTGATTCATTTATTGTTCACATAAATTAACTATTTCAATTCTCTCCTTGCTTTGATTGCTTTGGAAATTGCTACCCAACTTGTAATTTTTATATTTATCACATTGGATTTATATAAGAGAAATCTATCAAAAATTCTATATATAGATTTAGAATACGTCTGTCAAACTATATTATAGTATATGCAAAGATCTAAGGATAGCTGGACATGCAATATCATGTCCAAATCTTACTACAATGGCCGAAACAAGAAAATTAATATAACAAATTTAGAGCATTTTTAGCAAATTGTGAAATTAGATTATGTGACATGTAGAAGAAAGTATCGCATTGAGGTGGTCATAAAATAATATTAAATTAATTTTTCAAGTTTTCATCATGTTGTTTATAAGTAGAAGATCATATAGATATTGTGCAACATTTATTGTATCATATCATATTGAAAAGTGAAAATAAAAAATTTAGTGTCAAATCATTTCATAGTTGATTGTTTATTCTTACATATGTGTTTAGACAATTAATAGAATGGATTAACTCCAACAATTCAATTATCATTATTATAAATTTCATTAAGAATTTTATTTTTTATGAAAATAATGCACAACAACTTCTTCATTAAAATACTCAAATTCCCTTATCTTCGGGGAAAAAAAAGAAAATGGAGGGAGCACTAAAATTCTTATAAGTACTAAATGTAGTTATCAATTTACTTCTAGTTAATGGTCATAATCTTTTTATATATTTTTATTTAGTTAATAAAATCAATCAACAACTTTTCTTTAAGTTTACTGGACTATGGAGCACCTCTCATAGACGAGTGGCGGGGGACCACCATACACAACAGTTTTGCAACCTCCTTGGCCTGGTGATGGTGGAGGCAAAGGCGATGGGGGTTCTGGTGAGTTAAGGAAGCCCGAAGGAAAGAATCTCGAGCTTGAGGGGAATGAAGGGAAGTGCGATTTGGGTGGTGAGATCCCTGTTTCTTTTAGGGATTCTCTGCTGGGATCGACCAACGGTGGCATGGCTGTGGACTTTGACACGTGATTTGTCCTCGATAAGGATGATGTATTCATAGTTGATGAAGGTAAGCATGTCTCAATCAACTTCTTTGATCGGGTTCATGATGCAATACTGTATTTGTCAAATTACTGGGTAGATCTGTGGGATATCGTACCTTATATGATCAGATTAGAAAGTTATGGAGGCCTAATGGTGTGTTCACAATGATCGATGTTGGTTTTGAATACTTTATGATCAGGTTTGGCTGTAGACGGGACTACAATAAAGAGATGTTGGATGGCCCGTGGATGATTTTCGGACATTATCTTGTCACTCAACCATGGAACACGGAGTTTGAACCATGGAAGCCTAATCTCCAATCAATTGTTGCATGGATTAGGTCACCAAACTTACCCATTCAATATTACGTGCCTACCATTTTGAGTGTGTTGGGTGGAGCTGTGGGGGAGGTTACAAAGGTGGATAAGATCACTGAGATGGCAGCAAGGGGGAAATATGCACGGATGGCTGTGAGATTGGATTTACAGAAACCACTTGTATCTGGCCTTGCAATAGATGGCAAATTTCAGAGGGTGGAGTATGAGGGCCTGCCTCTAATATGCTTTGAATGTGGATTGTATGGTCACTTGAAGGATAAATGTCCAACTAAAGTGAGTGAGAAACAGAACGAGGTGAATTTGAGGGAAGGAAGGGTTAGTGAGGGGGATAAAGACAGGACCGGTGGAGAGATTGGGAGGGATGAGGGGTATGGACCATGGATGCAAGTCAACAGGAGACTACAGCGGAGGCCATTGGCCAATCTTAATAGTGCTCAGGCAAATAAGCCAATTGTGATATCCGGGAGTAGAGGGATGAGGCCTAGAGAGAAAGATACCGGCTCACGATTTGATATTCTAATGGAGGACATCGGGAGTGCGGGAACACCGGAAATGGTTACAAAAAAACCAAATGCTCTAGAGATTGAGGTGGCAGAGGAGAATATTGCGGAAACTCCAACAGGCAGTAAAATTGCGGGGATAGCTTTAGAAACTAGTAGCAGTGTGAAAAATAGGAGAATTCTTAAAGGGAAGGGGAAGGCTAAGAAGGCTATTGGGGAGAGATTCACAGAGTGGCAATTGGTGGGGGGTAATAGGATAGAGAAGTCAGC